>JAGFMF010011673.1:6173839-6187126 GCA_019455555.1 Galemys pyrenaicus
AGTACACTGCTGAGGGGAGCAGCGGGCACAGCAGGAGAGGTCTGCCACACCATGTGGGTCCCCCCCCTGGCCGGCAGCAGGGATCGAACTCATGCTGCAAGTGGCTGCGATTTGCTTCGTAGTGCGTTGCTTAACCCACTGCACCACCAGGGGAGGCCCTGTTTTCTTATTCTTAAAGGGACAAATGGAGTGCTTTGAGTGGTAGCTATTTTGGTGGTAGCAGTTTTCCTACTTGTTAGATGTGAGAGCTCTAGAGGTCCTCCTTATGTCTTGTTGTGTTTGTGCATACAGAACCTGGCAGTCCCAGCACCATTAGCTGTGTTTCTTCATTAGCAACAAATCATTTTTCCTTACTCCCAGTCTCTAATACATCCAAGTTCTTTACTGGAACGTAACTTTTTTCTTTTGGTAGAATATTAATATCATATAGATAATTGGAATGATGAAAATAGTAAAGTGTTTATTAAAATAGATTGGTAATTGCCCTAAACTTTTGGGACCTGAATCTGTTACAGGTCTGAAATGGGTCACTTTCAGGGTTGGATCAGAATTTGAGGTTTCTGTTTTATTATTTGTTTTTAAAAGATGAACTTACCTCAGGATCATCAGGGTTTGAGTACAGATTAAATTTTTTCTGTAAAACTAGCCCTGTTAAATGAAATAAAATTCTCTCTTGTGGGTGTGTGTATATATTATGTGCATAAATTTCATGGGTTCCCAAGCAGTGTATATAACAGTACTTGCATGTGTGCTTTTCAAATCCCATCTTCAAGATATCTTCTTCCACAATTCACTTATCATGACATACATAACTTTTTTTGGTGGATGCACCTCAATCCTTTCAGATTCATCCTTAATTAGAAAGTAATGATTCTTTGGAGAACAATTCACTACAGAGTGTAAAATGCTGCAAAGATAGCATGGATGGGGAAGGCATTTGTCTTTCATTAACATTGATTCTTTAGGGAAATTCCATTTTAAGTATCATGAGAGCAATGCTAGAATCATTTCATAAAAATCAGTTGAAGAAATGTGCATTATTTACCCCTGGAAATCTCCTAGGTATTTTGTAATACAGCTATAGTTCTCAAAGGCTTCATCATCACTTTTTTTGAGTAGAAAAACAGTAAGTACAAATTGCTAGTTGTAAACTACCTTAAATACCAGAATATATCTGTAATACTTCTTAATGTTTGAAAAAAAAAATACATACAAATTGGGGGAGCATTCCAAAGTTAATAGATATTTGGATACCTTTTTGCCATTTAAAAAAAGGATTGGTTGAGCCTTATGTTTAAATACTGCTATATCTTGTGACAAGCTTAATTATAAAGATAAGTGGGTTAATTATCAAATTTATTGCAGTATGGAAATTATCTCAAACTTTAATGACTTAAAAAAAGACACTTCAGGTGTGGTGTAGCTGGTGTCTCTGGCCTGCTCCCTTGTGAGGTTAGTTACCTGATGGCTCAAGTGGGACTGGGGCTCACGTGGCACTTGACAGTAGACCCCACTCCCTTCCTGCAATCTGAGAGCCTTGGCTATTTAAACAGAAGCCATATACTTTCTATGGCCTAATTTAAGAAGTGAAACACCCTGTCACTTCTGCTATATTTTATTTCTTAGAACTAGGCAGAGGAGAGGGGCAGGAGATAGTTCAGTGGTGGTATTTTGGAGACTATCTACTACATTAAATTTACTTACCTAATGTCGTTTGCTGAAATTTGGCATTGTAAGAAGCTTGTTGAAACCTGTATACCAAATGGCTTGTGAAAGATTTTAATAGGTAAAGTTATACTTGCAAAAAATGAGTAACTGTATCTCCAAGTGAATTAAGTTTTTAATTCATAAATATTCTGAGCCAGTCTTTAAGGAAGA
This sequence comes from Galemys pyrenaicus, assembly GCA_019455555.1. Taxonomy (NCBI): domain Eukaryota; kingdom Metazoa; phylum Chordata; class Mammalia; order Eulipotyphla; family Talpidae; genus Galemys; species Galemys pyrenaicus. Next base: position 6,175,718 of record JAGFMF010011673.1, read on the forward strand.
ATAGTAGAAAGCTTGGTAGTATGTGCAGAACTGCTCACTCTATTAAAACATTAAACCATAAGAATTTTTTTTTCTTTTATTTCATCTGCTAAGTAAAATGACTTGTGATTGTTCTTGTGGGTGAGCCTTTTCTTGGTAATCCTTTCTAATATTAGTTGTTACCTTGGCATTATTATGCTGGCTGAAATCCTTGTGCTTAACATGTTGCTTTCTCAAAAGAAATAGGTGAGGTGCTGTTGAATTGACTATAAGTAAATCATCAGTCATTTTTCTTTATACTGATACTTTTTCTTCTGCTCACTCATTTTCAGTTGAAATGTTTGATTGCTAAGTGTTATCCTTAAATGAAGCAGAACGCTTGAGTTTATTTTCCCTTTCTGCTGATATACTAAATGGATGATAATTGCTTGTGGAAACAATCTGGATGATTCTAACCAGTGATGTGATAGTGCTTGGCCACTTGTGAAACAGTTCTGAAGTGTGCATTGCATTTGGAAGACGTTCATTTAATTTATATAGGTTCAAAGTTTAGAGACTTACAAGTGTGATTATAATCCTTTGCTTAGCTTATGCTGTAGTACTTTTCTAGGCACTAGTGTATTTGGCTTCTTATTAAAACTCATTGATTTATATCTGTTCTCAGATTGAGTTTTGATTAATGGATGTGTAACATTAGTGATGGTTCATTAATGGTGGTCCCCAGGAAAGGGGGAAGTTCCAGAATCCAGGTTCTGCCCTAAGTGAGTGGAGCCGAGCAGGGATAAGAAGATGTTAGAGAGAGGAGATAAGAGGACAGAAGGAAGGGAAGAAGAAATAAGCAGGATGGAGAGAACAAGGAGATGTGGAGGAGGCACGTGGAGCAGAGGAACATGTGAAGAAACTGCGCTTGCTTTTTGGTCATGGACTGGTTAGAACAGATGTGGGTGAGAGAGCCGTGGGAAGCTTAATAATGGCAGCTTTCATCTTAATTTTGATTTTGCTCTTTTCCTCCCAGATTTGTCTGACTCTTTTTGATTCTTTTCTATTGGTCTCTACTGAAAGGTCCTTTGGACTTGTGGCAGGCTTTTGGGCCTTGCTTTGGGCCAATCCTATTTGGCTGGACTTTTACCCTCAAGAAGATGGGTAACTTAGGATGCTTGACTCAGTAACTATATTCTTTGTCCTTTCTATATTTCCTAATTGTATTAAAGTTCCTTTCCATTAAAGGCCTTATATGTTTGTCTTGATGCAGCGGATGGCAGAAGCCATTTAGAGAGAGCAGGTTTGGGGGCTCTGGGGTGCCCCTCTCCCTGCCCTGTAACAGGTGCAGTAATATTTTCCATGTTTTTGTGTTAGTTTTCATTTGTCTTCAGTGCATATGATTCTGTAAGACCCACCCCCCTTCCTTCCCCTCCCCTTCCCTCTCCTCCCTTCCCCTCCCTGCACTTAGGCAGCAGGGAGTATCAAGAATCATTCTCATTTTATCCTTTGTTTATATAACCTGTTCTGTCTGACACAATCTTCTATCATGACCTTAGTTAGCTGTTTTGGTCACACCCATTACAATTCATATAAATGGGAATTTCCAGTGCTGTTAAACCTTCCTTGTCACCCATCACCAAATTAAACTTATAGGGCATCAAGGTAAGCCCTTCCTGGGGCTCAGATTTGGATTCTAGTTCTTACATTTTAGATGAAAAACTGTTCCTAGTGGTTTTTTACCCTTTGGTAAATAAGTGATAGTAAAACTAATCTAAACTCAGTGTTCAGGTTTAAAAAAAGTTACATATTATACTGTATAAGTTGAAAGTTCACAGTACTTGATTGTCCCAACTAGAAAATGATTCATGATTAGGTGTAGTTTTGTAGAGAGTGTGACATGATAGGGAAAAAAGGAAATGTCAGGTGAAACAGTGACTCGGTTATTTAGAATTTGCTTGGCTTTCCTCATGTCCTTTACTTCAAAGGCTCTCTGCAGTGCTGTATGGGGTATAGTGGTCTGGTGGAAAGGTTTTGGATGATGCTAGGTCACTTTCTAATTGTGTTACTCAGAAAAATTACTCATTCTCTGTAAATCTGGGCTTCCCTACCTATAAAATGAAAAGAATGCCACTTTGAAGAGGTGTTCTGAACATGAAAAGGATTGTATGAAATAACATCTAGCACAATTTGTGGTAATTGGTGGGTATTCTCTAACTGTTGGTGTGATTTTAAATCTTTTTATTTAGCTGACATTTCCAGAATGAACATATCCCTTGTCAATTCCATGATGTGATTATATGAGCTCTAGTTAAAGTAGACCACGTAGATAATCATAGCATTTTTCTACCATTTCATATACTGGATAACATTTTAAAAACATTGAATGCGTACACAGAGGTTGGAAACAGATACAGCTTAGGACTGAAAATCAAAGGCAGTCTCATAACTGAGTTGCCAATAAGGAGGTTGGTTTAGGAAATTGAATTTCATGTCTAAAAGACATTTAGAAGTTGATTTTGATGTTAGAAAACTTTTAATGGATTCAAACTGGCTTCACAGACTTAAAAATTGACTTAAAAATTTATACATTAACTAAGGGAGTTAGAAATTTTCCTTCACAAGCATTCAAGAAATGATGCCATTCATCTTCTATCTTTTAAAAAGTCTCCTTTTTGTGGAATGACTACCTTTTTGTGACTTGAGTCAAAAACTTGAAACTAAGAGTCATGCAGAAAGGCAAGTAGGAGTAAACAGTGATGAGAATCTTTTGTGTAAGATATGCTTCCTTCTATCTTTTCTGCCAGACAGTTCTTCAGAAACTAGAAGCTTTGCACTGTAAACTTTTGTTCAAAATGTCAGGACTGTTAAAATGCAAATTTTAAGGGGGAGGGGAAAGAGTAGGATAAGGAGAACCATTTATCTGAACAAAGCTATCAATCCAGATTAGAACCCTAGTCCCTCTGCTGATTTTGCTTAACATCTTTTTGATTCAGGTGCTCCATTCTAGCACACATTAAGTGACTTTGATCATTTCCTTGGCGCTTGGAAGCACTCTCCGGGACTAGAGCAAGAGGGTCCAGTGAATTCTCATTGTTTTTTTTTTTTTCTTCTCCCGGTGGCAGATAATCACAGCCTGTTTTGAAATCAATGAGTATTTGATCCAGTTAATATCATTTCAATTCTAAAATTAATTGATCAGGCCAGAAAGGGAAAGATTGAAAACAGTGTGTTGCATATGTTTAGAGTGGGATTTTTTTTTTCCTTGTGCTTCGGGTCAGTATTTCTTTTAGTGCTAATTCTTTCACTCTATATCCTCAAGGAGAGATTATCACTGGGAATCATTTGATTAGAAAACATGTAAGATATATAATAGCTACTGACCTTGGAGGCCAGTGTAAGGTTATCTGTTAACACTGAAGATGCAGGTCTAGATTACAGTAGCACTAAGCACAAATTACTCAATTATGAGTTGTCAAATCCGTCTCGTGAAGGAAGGATTCCCTGTGTCAGGTGAGCCTTTGCACCTAGCTTTAGTGATATGCCCAGAGCTTTTATTTAGCTTTCCATCCCTCTGCCCTATTGAAAACTTTTGTGTTCAGCCCTTTATGATTACTTTAAGGATCTTTGGGAAATGACATACCACTTTGATCAGAATCTTCATTTGTTCATAAGCTTGAGGGATTTCTTGCTTGTTGTCCTGCCTTTTTGCAGGTAAAAGTTAGATCGTCACTAAAAAGCCCAGTCCATGCAGTCCATGTTTTCATTTTTGTTGACAGCTTTGACTTTAAATGTTTTTTTATTGCTATTAGTTAATCCACGAATGTCATTTATTTAAAAGGAATGAGGTTATTTCAATGAGAATTATTTGTAATGAGATGTTCGTATGTGGGTAGTTTAATTCAGGACATTAATGTGGTAGCAGTTTAGCCTGACATTTGTTCAGTGAAGTCTAGAATTTATAGGTGTTAGTAGATAGTGGGAAAAAAATCTGCCTGTTTTTGAAATTAGTAACTTTTACTGGGTATATATGATATGAAAAGGACAGCAAAATATTTTTTATTGCTAATAAGATATTTGAGTATGTCATGTATAGCCACAAAAATGCAAAACAGGTAAATATAAAATATGGTCCTTGCTTTCAAGGAACTTGCTTATTTGGGAGGTAAGAAACAAGCTACAAGATATCACCTATGTTGGGGGTTTTAGAAATAGGCATTATGAGTTGTAAGAGTTTTTATTGGTACTGTGAACAGATGGTTGTATGTTTCTCAGTAGATGAATGATCCAGCAACTTAAAAAAAAATATACATATATACATATATACTTGCTGTACAATTGTTTTTAGTCTCCCCCCTCCCACCATACCCAATATCATAAAAATCACTTGTAATGTACTATTCGGAGCATGAATTATTTTCTTAACTATTACTATTCCTTGTGGTGAGGTCGCATAAATATTTGTCGGTGCCTTTAACATTTTAAATGATTATGTTGCAAAGCTTCAATTATGGGGGTCTGCTCTTATATAGGATGGTTTTAAAGGTAAAATTGATTGATGTGTTCAGTTAGATGTGGCACTGATGGGTGAATAGTTTACACCAATTTACCTGTTCTCTGAGGTTTAGCTGCAGCTTGGCTGTCAGCTTCTCCAAGGGTGTCTTGGGCTCTTGGTTTGTTTTGTCAAGCCAAGTACCTTTGGTGGTAGAGTGCCATCCAGTTCTACTTTCAGTTGGGGGTGTGAGAATAAGAGAGGCTTTATTTACAGAGCTCTGTGGACTTGAATTTAGCACATCCTGTGAGGATTAGTCCTGAGGATGTATCCTTGGGACTGGAGACAGCAACAGACTAGGGCAACCAAGTGGGACAAGGAGTAGGTTACCTGCAGCTCTGACTGTTTTCTTCTAATCGGAAACATCTCATGATGGAATGTTTGGAAAACTAGGTAATAGTAGAAGAAAAAAAGGATTTCCATTCTGATTTTAAGACCAATCCCTGTTAACATTTTGGTAGATACTAAGAATAGACTTTGTTGAAACAAGACATTCGGATGAGGTATTCTCATATAGCACCAGGCTCTGTAAATAGAGAGAATAACCACATAAAAAAACTGCCTTTTGGAAATTATTGAATGCTAATTTTTTAGTTTTACTTGTGTGACAGATAATAGCATCCCCTTTCTGAATAAGGACAGTTGTCCATAAGATGTAGTCTATATGATCTGCTTACATTTTGTTTGAATATTTGTCAAGAGATTCCACTGAATTGAGAGGCAGTGAGTATAAATGCTTTTATGTCATGACACTCTAAAACACATGACTGGCTTTTATATCAGGCCACTCTAACTTACCTTCATATACACACATGTGTGCAGCACACACACATTATTAGCTTTTAGTATGGTTTTAGGAGCATTTAAATGACTTTTCTTAAAAGCTTATTACATAGATAATACAAAGGGCTGCCTTATGTTAGTGCTTGTTGCATATAGGGAATCCTGACAGCACAACATACTGACCAGAATAAGTTATATTCAGGGTGTTTCATTAAGGTTTGAAATTGGGATGGGAAGGAGATGGCATGTATTATACACATCTTCTAAATATAATTAACAAATGAGTTGTTCTCCTGGTGACTTGTTCTTACTAGTGCGTTATAATTTACAGGCACCTTAGAAGTTGGGTTTTTCATGTCCCACAGAAAAACCTTCCATGAAAATTGTGACTCTCTAAGAAAATATGACTAAAATTTAGTTTATTGGAAAACCATCAGTTTAACACATAACTACATGTCTCGGATACATGACTAACTTTGTCTCCCTGTCTGTAAGTATAGAACACTATGCAAGTTTGAGGTGGTATTGGTATTTTAACTCATTGGTATTTTACTCATTATCAACACAGCAAACACTTCCATTTATTGGGTGATTATGTGCCAAGTATCAGGCTGAATTTTTATTGCACTTCATAAGTACCACAACTTAGTAAAGTTATTTTACTCACTTTGTGGATGAAGGGACTTGTGGAAGATAAACAGCTCCTCTAAAATCTTACAAAATATTTGAAGTTACAGTTTTTGAACAAGCAAATCCTATGCTTCTCTGTGTGACCCCATCCCAATTTACAGTACAAAATAGTATAAACCTTATTTCACTATCAAAAGTCATTTGAATTGACAAAAGGTATGCACACCTTTTAGACATCTTAATCATTACAGACAAGAAATGAAGTTTCCTTGCCCCTAATTCTTCTCTTCCAAACATGTTAATTGCATTTTCCACATAGTCTTCCAATTATTTAGACTTTAATGGTTTGGGGTGGGGAGAAGTGAAATTGAGAGAAAAATTCCAGTCCCAATTTTGATGCTATAACAAGTATGTCTGTAGGTGGGCCATTTTTCTTTTAATCATCATTCCTTTCTGTTTTTATTGAAATGTCATATCATCCATAAATCAAGACAAATTTGCCCCTATTTTCAGTCTGTGTTCTGTTTTCTTTTGTATAAATTTTAGGTATAAATTATCATTCCCTCCCCTCCTACTCCCCCTCCCCCCCAAGACCATTCCTTATATCTCAACCTCAGAACCCTCACTACCTTTATTAATGCTCACTATTTGTTGTAAATATTTTACTTTGTTTTATTGTCCACTATGTAAATGTTCAGTATTTGTCTTTTTTATTCTGACTTGCTTACATATGCATTATTCCTTTTGACTCCTGCATTTCATTGTGTGGCAGCATTTTATCTTACAGCTGAGTAGTATTCCATAGTGTGGCTATACCACGTCTTGACCCAGTCATCTATTGATGGACATTTAAGTTGCTTCCATGTCCTAGCTATTGCAAATAGTGCTGCAGCAAACATTGTAGATCATACATTTTTTTGTACTGATGGGTTCATGTTCCTTGGGTAGATGCCCAAGAGTGGGATTGCTAGGTCATACAGTGTTTTCATTTTCAGTTCATGAAGTAAATTGGACTGATTTCCATAATGGCTTTATCAGTTTACATTCCCACCGGCAACATAGTAAGTTTCCTCTTTCTCTATCCTCTCTAGTACTTGTTGGTGGTCTTTTTAATATTTGCCATTTTCATAGGTGTGTGGCATGGTATCTCATTGTGGTTTTAACATGTATCTTACTTATTGGCAGTGATGATGAACTGTTTTTATGTATCTGGCCTTCTTAATAACATCTTTGGTGAATTATCTGTTCCTTTCTCATATATTACTTGGGTTGTTAGTTTTTCGTTGAATTGTATACATTTTAAGATATATCTTGGATATCAAACCCTTGTCATTTACACATTGTGTAAATATGTTCTCCCATCATCAGAATGTCTTTTTAATCCTTTTGTATATCAAGCCTTTTAATTTGACATAATTCCAGTTGATCATTTTTGCTTTTATTTCCCTTGCCTGAGGGGTTGAGAGTTCAAAAACATCTTAAATCATTGCTATCACAGAATATAGGACAATGTTTTCTTTATATTTTATTGTTGTATCTAAATCTTTATTGTATCTAAAGCTTAATGCATTTGGATATTTTTTTGTGTGTGTATGGATTTAGAGAGTGATCTAATTTCATTCTTTCATGTGTAGCCTTCCAGTTTTCTCAGCACCATTTATTAAAGTATATCGTCTGTGAATAGTAATAGTTTTACTTCTTTTCCTACTTGGATTCCCTTTACCTTTCATTTGTATGCAATAGCTCTGCCAAAATCACTAATACTAATTTAAACAGAAGTGGTGATGTGGGCATCTTTGTTTTGTTCCTGATCTTAAGGGGGAAGGTTGCAATTTTCTACCATTTAGTAACACTTAAAGTGTTGTTGGTTTGTGATATATATTATATTGAGCCAGGGTTCTTAAATTCCACTTTGTTGAGAATTTTTATCTAAAGTGGGTGCTAAATTTTATCAAATGCTTCCTCTGCATCTATTTTTTTTAAGAAAATTCTTTTTTTAAAGATTTATTTATTTATGTATGCAAGAGCTGGGGTACAGGCCAGAGTCAGGAAGGTGAGCAGATTCACCAGAGACTTGGGGAGCAGAACAGGCAGATGGACCGAAACACAGTGCTGAGGGGAGCAGCGGGCAAGGCAGGAGAGGTCTGCTGCACCATGAGGGTCCCTTCCCTGGCTGGGGATTGAACTGGCAAGCTGCTGCACTGCAGATGCTTCACAGTGCAGTGCTCAACCCGCTACACCACCAGGGAGGCCCCCTCTGCATCTATTGATACTTATATTATCATGATTTTTTATCTTTGATATGATGTCACATAATTTATGTATATTAGATCATGTTTTCATCCCTGGGATAAATCTTACTTGAGCATGATGTATAATTCTTACAATAATATTGTTGAATGAGATTAGCTAGATTTTTTTTTGAAGATTTTTGGATCCATGTTTATCAGAGATGTTGGGCTATAATTTTCATGTTTTGTCTTTATTTCCTTTTGGCATTAGGGTAATGTTGGCATAAAACACATTATGGAATATTCCCTCCTTGAATTTTTTAAACAGATTTGGGCAAGATGGGTACTAGTTTTTCTTTAAAGTTTTTTAATTTTTTTTTAAAAGATTTATTTTATGCATACAAGCACTGGGGTACAGGCCAGAGGTGTGGGGGTGGTGAGAGAATCCACCAGACAGAGCAGGATGCAGAACAGGCAGATTAACAGAAGAGCAGTGGGCACAGCAGGAGAGGTCTGCTATGCCATGTGGGTCTCCTCCCCGGCCGGCGGCAGGGATCGAACTTGTGTTGCAGTGGCTGCGGTTTGCTCCATAGTGCGTTGCTTAACCCACTGCGCCACCAGGGCGGGCCCCACTTTAAAGTTTTGATAAAATTCATTTTTAAAGCCATTTGGTGCTTGGCTTTTGTTTAGGGGGAGGTTTTTGATTCTTTCAGTTTCAATGCTTATAATCATTTTGTTTAACTTTTGTGTTTTGTCCTGGTTTAATCATGGTAAGTTATCATTGATCTGGAAACTTGTCCATTCTTCCAGTTATTGTTTTATTGGCATATGGTTGTACATAATAATTTCACGATCATTTATATTTTTTGTGCCATCTGTGGCAGTTTTTTCTTTTATTCTATTAGTCCAGCTAATTTTGTAATTTTCTTGAAGATCCAGTTCTTAGTTTTATTGGTCGTTTGTACAGTCTTTAAAAAAAATGTTTTATTTTCATTCTTTCATTATTTCTTCTATCTATTTTGGGTTTTGTTTATCTGTTTTCAGGTCCTTCAAGGGTAGTATTAGTTTATTTATTTTGCATTTTTCTTGCTTGTTAACATGGGCCTGTATTGCAGTTGTCCTCCCTGTTAAAACCGCTTTTGCTATATTTCATAAATGCTAGTAGCTCACACCCTCATTTTCATTATGTAAATTCATCATGTAAATACCCAGAAGTGGAATTACTGGATTGAGCTGTAGTTCTATTTTTAATTTTTGAGGAAACTCCATAGTGTTTGACTGTGGCAGTTTATATTCCCACCAACAGTGCCTAACAGTTCCCTTTTCTCCAAGTTCTTGCCAGCCTCACTTGTTACTTCTTTTTTTTTTTTTTCAACAACCATTTTAATGTGATAGCTCCTTGTGGTTTTGATTTGCATTTCCCTGGTGACTAATGATATTAAGCACCTTTCATATACCTACTGACCACTTGCATGTACCCTTTAGAAAAGTGTCTATTGAGATCTGCTCATCTTTCAAGTAGGCTTTTATCTTTCTCTCTCTCTGTAGGAGGCACTCCTTTGGGCAGAAAGGAGAACTGACATTTATTGGGTACCTTCTTATTTATATTCACAACAAGCATTGCTTGTGTTTTGGATAGTTTGGTTAGTAACCCCTTATTAGATATATGATTTGTAATTGTCTCTCACTTTTAGTTTGCCTTTTCATTTTTCTAGTGGCTCCCTTTGCTGGGCAGAAGCTTTTATTTTGATGTAGTCCTACTTGTTTATCTTTGCTTCTGTTGCCTTTACTTTTGGTTGTAGTTATTTCTTATAATGGGAAACAGCTAAAAAGGTGACTTTGGTTTTTGAAGATAAATGTATTGGTGATCTTATGGTTATATTGGATAGGAAGAGTATTTGTGGATTTTGATGATGAATACCTGACATTTGCAAACTCTCAGGCGTATGTTAGCATATTGCAAAAACTGTAACCTGCTTTAAAAAAAATGTGAAGTTGGGGCCTTCCTGGTGGCACAAGGGGTTAAGTTTCAACATTATGAAGCTGTTGCCAGCCACTCTAGCGTGAGTTTGATCCCTAGCTAGGGGACTAACCCACATGGCACAGCAAACCTCTCCTGTTTGGCCCGCTGCTCCCCTCAGCCGTGTATTTCAGTCAGACTGCCTGTTCTGCTCCCCACTCTGTCTCTGGTGAATCCTCTCATCCCATCCCATACCTCTGGCCTAGACCCTAGTTCTTGTGTGCATAAATAAATAAATCTTTTAAAAAAAAACTGTGAAGTTTTAATTTAGTTTTTAAATGAGTGTATAATGTGGAATGGTCATTGAACATGACTTCTGTTATGTCAAACTAAAAAATGTTTGAAGAAAGTTTAACTTTAAAAGTTGCATGTATACATTCCAGGGTTTTTTCTTCCAGATTAGAGCAAATAATTCTGTTAGAAATTCTATTATGTTAGAGTATTATTTGTTACAGTTTTGATTTTTGAAGAGTATATATGATAGGACTTATAGGATATATGATATATATATGAGGAGAGCTTTTTACGTAGAACAATTTGAAGGTTAAAAACTTCACAATTACATACTAAATTTTCATTAAGATGTAGAAATTGAATGCATACCCATGATTGTTGAAACATCTTGGATTCCCAGGTGCTCTTACAGCCCCAGATGAACTTGTAGGAGGGGGGTTTCTTTACAGTTTCTGTATTAATAGTTAACAGGTCTAGAATGTGTGTTATTTATTTCTGAAAGTTACCTCTTTGAGTCTTCATTTTTGTCATTACACACTGTGAGGTCATCTCTTGGTTATTGCTGTAAAATTTCTGGGATCAGTGTAGAGACGGGGTGTTTGGGAGGACATGAAAGATTGTCCTCACTTTTGCTTTCTTCAGCTGATGCTGTCCTGTCTAGAGATAGAAGGCTGAGGGGGGAGGTGGTCCTTAGCAGGTGGTTGAAGTGGGTATGCAAGCATGCCCTGAGGAGTCACTGGGTCTTTAGATGGAGACTTCTGACAGAATGTCCTGAAGCTCATTTACCATCTTCTGATCCTTGGGAGTGTGGGCGATATGGTGTGGCCTCTGATTATGCAGGAGATTTTGAGAGTTATTTTTTAAGGCTACCTTCTTATTAAACAGGATTTTTTTTTCTTTCCTTTTTTTTTATTAAAATATTTTAAAATTTACATATACTTGCCATTAATTGTAGTCCCCATGTATTCCCCATCACCATCTCACCAGTGCACCATCACCTC
>JAGFMF010011673.1:6187600-6240435 GCA_019455555.1 Galemys pyrenaicus
GTGTGTAAAGATTTTCTCCCAGCTGGTGGGTTGTCGCTTTGTTTTGGCTAATGTGTCCTTTGCTGAACAGAAGCTTTTAAGTTTGATGTAGTCCCACCTTTAAACAGGATTTTTAAGTGATCCTGTTTTATTAAAAATTTTGACATTTTATTTACCAGAGGTTAGTGGCATAAATATGATGTGTTCTTTCAAATACTGCATTAGAAATTCTTATCATGGCTACAGCCCTTAAATTTTGTCTCCTATGCATATAACTATTTTACCTCAGTCCTGACCCTCTATTCATTAAAGACTGTCATTTTTCATTAAAGGTAGCTATCAAAGTCGTGTAATTTAGAGGTTTAAATAAGAGATTCCAATGGCGAATTGGTAAGCAGATGCCCATTTGTGAGTATTTTTGCATTGACTGTACAGTAGCAGCTGTGACAGTTTGACATAAAAACAGATCTAAAGTGGCAGGTTGTGCTGAGACTTTCAGTCTTTCAGTTCTACAAGATAAATAAATGACCAAATACTGAATTCACTTTAAAAGCTTTTTATTGGTGAAAGTTTTTGGAAATTGGATTACTCATGATAAAATTTACCTAGAAAATTCAAATCTTAACCCAACATGGGTAATGTTAGGAGGAACAGGTATCCTGCTTGTTGCCTTCTAAGTATAAAATTAAGTAGTTATGCTATGTATTATTATTTCTAAGGCACACCAGGCAGAGCCACTAGCCTGAGTTATGATGCAGTTAGTAAGCAGAACTTGCTACTTTTGTCTGTCATGGGATTGGGCTAGGTCTGCCTATTTATTGCTTCTTCCATTGGCTCAGAATGTCTGGGGATCTTTTTGACTAGTAGAGACATGTTTTTACTCCAAACAGTTTTGCAGGCGGCCCTGAGCATGTGCCAGGCGCCTCGTGCTGCTATATATGGCAGGGAAAGGGCAGGAGTGGAAGTCCGTCATGCACCTTCAGGGTGTAGCAGCCTGGAGCAGTCATGGGCACTGCTGTGGCTTATTCATGCTCTCAGACCAGTTCTGTCTTTCCTCCTCCCATCTTGGCATTGATTTTAGAAGGCTGATATTCATGTTGAACCCCAAGTTCAGTTTCTTGTGATTGCAGTTAGCCATTCCCAATTGCTGAGAACAGATTGTTCTCTATGGACTTAGTAAGGCCTGCCTCTATTGTTCCTGTCTTCTTTCAAAAAAATGGCTTTTAAAAGTGATTCATTTCCAAAACATACTGAAAAAAATTGTAAGCAACATGAAAGTAAGGAAAGTTCTCATTTTGCCACATTTACTCCATAGTGCTAATGAGTTATAATATCCTAGACAGGCTCTGTGTCTTGCCCTGCACACACAGTGAGAATGGACTGCTCTGCAGTGGTCTGCACAGTAGATCATCTGTGCAGGTCTGTTTTATTTTTTTAATCAAAATCGTAACCCCTGATCTTACAATACAGTTTACAGAAACCTACCAGGTCATTTCAAGGACAGGGAAACTGAAAAGGAAAAAAGAACTTGTGTTGTCTGATCTGTGAAGTGGGGATCCTAGAGACAAACTGGTAATTGGGAGTCAGGGATTCTGGTGTGCCAGCAAGTCCAGTTCAGCTCTCAGACCCTCATTCAGTGCTTCAGTGAAATGGGGTCATACATACATTTTCATTCTCCCCCAATTTGTTATGGGGATGAAATAACAGAAATAAAGAAACATTGAAAACAAAAATGGCAGTTCTTGTGCTGGGTGGTGGGATGGAAATGCTTAATTGCTATTAAGTATTGTCATTGAAGTCGCTAGTTAGAAGTTTGCTTCATTTTTTTTTTTTTGGATCCTCCAGGTTTGAGGTTGTTCTCCATCATTGTGTTTATTTTAGTAGTTATAGGGTCAAACCTTCACAACTGCATGTTTTCATACCATAACCATCCCCAAAGTCCTGATAATGTTTTACCATGCTTCCTCCCTTCCTCTCACCCCAACACCCCTCCATCCTGGTTGCCTCAGTTTTGCAGTCAAATGTTATGGGCTTGTTGTTGGTTTGGTCTGGTCTGATCCTATTCTATATTCCACAGATTAGTGAAGCCATCAGGTGTTTGCCTTTTTCCTGATTATTTTACAAGCATAACCCCTCCATTTCCATTCTTGTCACAAGTTGCAAGAGTTCATCTTTTTTTAAAATAGCTGAGTAGTATTCCAGTGTGGGGTGTGAACGTTTTCTGTTTTATCTTTAAATATATTCTTTCTCTTCTCCTCCTGGGATATCCACCATTCTTACGTTGCCTTTCCTTATGGATTTGGTCAGTTCTCAAATTGTTTCTTCATTTTAGTTTGTGTTTTTTTCTTTTCTTCATTTGTTTCTGATTCTATTTGTGGATCTTGTTAGAGATTTTTGTATTTTGTTGATTTTTTTTTTTAAAGAAAACCAGGATTTAGTTTTATTGATGCTTTGGACTGTCTTTGATATCTACATTAATTTCTGTACTTTAATTTTTCTTTTTACTGTCTGCTGGATTTGTTCTTTTTTTTAAAATCTTGAGGTGAAAGGTATGGTGATTTATTTGGAATCTGAATTTTGTGATGTGAGCCTGTATTGCTCTCTACTTTCTTTTTAGTGCCATTTTTGCTGAATCTCATAGTTTCTGATAGATTATTTCTTCATTTTTGTTTGTTTGCTGTTAATTTTTAATCTTCCTTGGTTTCCTTTTTTATCAAGTGGTCATTTAAAAGTGTTTAATCTCCATATATTGGAGGGTTTTCTTGCTGTACTATTACGGTTGACTTTTATTTTGCCATTGTAATCAGAGAATATTCTTGATTTGATGTCAGTCATCATGAATCTATTGACATTTTTTTTGGTTACCCAACATGCAGTCTGTCCTGGAGAATGTTTCATGTGCATGTGAGAAGAATGCTTAGTCACCTTTTTGATGGCATAGTATTTTATGTTTAAGCCAATTCTAATTCCTTAAGACTATTGTTTCATTGTTGATTTTGTCTGGTTGATCTGTTCATTCATTGGTTAATGTTGAAGACTCCAGTCACTGTGTACTAATTCCAACTCTGATTTCATATTTGATAATTGTTTGCCTTATACATTTTGATGTTCCTTCATATGGTACATATATATTGGTGAGTGTTAAGTCTTATTGATCCCTTAACCAGTATGTATAGTGTCCATTCAGTTTCTTGTTACCTTTTTTGGCTGAAAGTCTACTTTATGTAAGCATGACTGCCTTTTTCTGGCCTCATTTCTTTGTAGGACTGTTTTGAGCTTTGAATGTATGCTTAACTTTTGAGCTTAGTTGATTCTCCTAGAGGCAACAGAAAGTTGGGCTTTGATTTCTTTTGATGAAAACAGTCCCTTTATAGCAAGAGTGATTATTGATATATGATGATCTGTTACTCCCTTTTTGTTTTTTCCTGCTTCTCTTTTGTGCCTTATTACTTTTTTGTGGATTTCCCTCTCTTTGATTTAGACAGGAGAGCACATTTCAACATTTGTAGGCACTGTCTGGTGTTGGCTTCTGTTTTCTAAGGAAATCTTTCTTTCTTGTATCTGACGGCATGTCTTGCTGGATATAGTATTCTTGACTGGGAATTTTTGTCATTGAGTATTTTGAATACATTGTTATATTCTTTCCTTATCTTTAGAGTTTCCTTTGATTATGGCCTAATGAGATTTCCCTTATAGGTAATCTTTTGTTTCTTTGTTTTGAACTCCGGGTAGTTTCAGGAGTAAATGCCTTGGTGAAATCTTGTTACATATGGCTTTTCTTTCAGTTTCATAGACTTGTATATTTCTTGTTCCTTCCCCAGAAAATTGTTGGGAGAATGAGTTACCTACTTCTAATTGCTGTGTTTCCTTTCTTCCTTTTGTAAATATTTCACTGAGAGATCATTAGTCATAGCCATTTTACTGAATATACCCATTTGTAATTGCTCTAACTTATGTTTTGTAGTAGTGTACTTAAAACTCTTTATCCTTAAAAATTTATTAGCATGTCTTTTTATGATGTAACAATAAACATGCTTTCATTTTAATGAGGATTTGATTTCATAACAGTTTTGATATGCAATGAGCTTATTAAAAAAAACCTGGGATTCTGTCTGTATGACCAGATGGTTCTAGTACTGACTTCCAAGGACAAGTGGTACTCCAGCTATCAAATGTTATTTTCCTAAAATTATAGTTGTATATTTAATATAGAATAGTTAATCTAGTGTGTGTATTGTAGGTGGGGTAGTGTAAGGGGAGGTTGTTTTCTTACTGGCTTAAAACTGACTAATAAATAAGATCAAAATTGAAAAATTTGAGTATATTGCATAGTGTGACTCATAACTTTTAAATTCAACATGATGTCCACATCTGGTCCTGAGTTCTTCCTGGGCCCTCTCATCGGTGCACCCTGTGATCCAGGTGTGGTCAAGGTGTTATTGCTAGTTTCAGTAGCTTTTCTGTGAGCCATTTGCTGTCAGTTCCAGTTTTCTGGGCATGGCATGTTGTGTTCTTTTTTTCCTTAGATATGTATCAGGTTTCCCTGCTATGGTTATGTCTCCCCAACTATAAGATTATGGATGATGGGGTATGACTTTTCACTCCTCTGACTCTGGAGTAAGTGCTGCTCAGTATTGTTTGTGGTTGATGACTTTTTCATTTCATGGTGTGACCAAAGCTAACTTCATGACTTTTTTCTGCACTTGAAAGCAAACTGTAGCCAAGTACCTTGAGAAGAGCTTTCCATAAGTTATGAGTGCAGAAAGTCTTCCTTGCCTTACCACATAATCACAGAATAAACTTTGGCTTCTGTTAAAAAGTGAAAGCACACTTTGTGAGTAAGATACCCTTGACATTAAGACTCTTAGTTCAGTCACCTAAATAAAATGGTATAATGAATTCTTGGAATCAGGTCAACACTATGCACCTACCTCTACTTTTCTCTTTCTTCCTTTCTATCACCATTCATATTTGTGTGACTAGCTCTAAATCTTCTTAGCTGGGATTATGGATCAGTTCAACACTAAAAGGGGAGATGGATGTGTTACTCCAACATTCTAGAATGTCTGATTTTCAAAATAATCCTTAACTTTCTTCTCTTTTATTGTTACATCATGAACCATAGATTATAGTGCAGGATTACTTATTAAAGCAGTCTATTTTGATGTCATATTCTAGAACTCTGTTAGTGAAAAAAATCAACTCTGAATTGAGTTAAACATGTATTGTAAGTGTTTGGGGATTCATAAAAGGTGAACTTAAAAAGTTTTTCAAAGGAAATAATTTTTTAATATTTATTTACTCTACAAAAGTTTATAAAGCATGTGTTCTGTCCTAAGCCTAGTCTAAGTGTTCCTAAGTCTAGGTGTTGGGACTATGGCGGTAAATATGACACACAGGTCCCTGATCTCATGAAGTTGTGTGGATGGTGGTGTCTATCTCTGAGATAGGATGTCTAGTTGTGTCAGTGGTGTTCTATAACTGGGACAGGAAGTTCAGGAGGTGCAAACTTGGAGGGGCTTCAGAGAGCTACATTTAGCTCTCTTAAGTTTAAAGTATTAGCAGTGTATCTTTTTTTCCCCATGAAGGTAAAAATTTTATATTCATTTTTTTTACTGACCAATAAAAATCATTACTACCCTAGAAATTTTCTATTTTGTAGAAATTTTCTATTTTGCCGCATTTATAATGCACAGCTGTTTTTCCTTCTGTCATCATGAATATATTAGTTACAGATGAATATTTTATTTTGCTCATCTTCTCTTGGCCCTGTTGAGGAGTGAGGCATTCTATGGTTATGGGAATGACCAAACGCACGCTACGCAACACTGGACAGGTGAAATAGACAGCAGTTTATTAATCACATATATTCACAGTCTGGGGAAAAACCATATACCAATTAAGGTCATTGGGGGTTCCACTTGGGAGGAGTAAACAAAATGGGGACTGTAGGAGGAAGACTTTGTAGTACCAAGTGAGTGGGAAATGCCCCTTGTTTTCCCAAGAGGGTATGATTGTCTTGTTTGACAAAGTCTTAGAGGTGGTGGGGAACTGAAGCCAGCTACTCAGGGATAAGCAAGAACTGTGCTTTGTCACTTGATAGAATTACTTGGGAAGTGGAATATTTCTTCGAGATCAGACTAGAGAGAGGAACTTGTTAGGTAGACCTTTTGACTCCTGGTTTCCCAGATGTCAAGGCACCACTTATTGCTGGACCTTAACTTTGGGCCTTATGCCATATGTTGAACTAAAATAATGCTTTATGCTTATTAAGTGCTATAAAGATGGTTCCTGTATTTTAGAATATGAATGCTTGCAGAATGAGAAATTTGGCGCATATCATGGGACTGAGTTACACCAGTGATAAGCAACATATGGTCCTTGTATTTTGGACATGTTATGTCTTGGTGTGGGTCACAGGATTGATTCATTGTTTGCACTAATTCTGTGACTGAATGGGAGATTTGGGCTGAGGTGGCCTCTGGGGGGGCACTTGCTCAGCATGCACAATTGAGGCTGTCTCTA
This sequence comes from Galemys pyrenaicus, assembly GCA_019455555.1. Lineage (NCBI taxonomy): Eukaryota > Metazoa > Chordata > Mammalia > Eulipotyphla > Talpidae > Galemys > Galemys pyrenaicus. Next base: position 6,194,105 of record JAGFMF010011673.1, read on the forward strand.
AGGACTGAAGTCTACTTTGATTTTCTTTATAGATACCACATCCTTCCATTGAGAGGACTCTTTTGCATATAATAATAACTCCTGTGTGGTTCTTGCCAAAGGAAAGAAAATGTGCCTGAATAATATTAAAAATTAATATTGATCTCTAGTTAATAACATGCATGTTGAAATAATTGATTAGGGGGAAAAACATGTGTGACTGTGTCTGCAATTTACTTTGAAATGCTTCAAAAAAATAAGATGGGATAATAGATGAGTACAGAGATGGACTGATTTGTCATAAAGCCAACGCGGCAGTTGTAACTATAGATCAAAGCAGTAGATAAACAAGTGTTTACAGTATAATTCTTTCAACTTTCTGAAATAGGTGTTTCAGCTTTCTGTAGAAAGAAAATTGCTTCAAAGGAAATGGATGTTTCATTAAATGAATAAAACAAAAATTAAAAGAGAGAGCTAGAAATATTTGAGTGCAATTATAACACTGTTAAAGAGAGCTAGTTATTTGTGTTTATGTGTAATTCATGGATTTGCTGTAGAAATATTTTATAGTTTGAAAACACTGGCCTCACGTATTTCTTTTGAAATAGAGATTAAGTGGTATTGTGATTAGTTATTGGGATTCAATGCTGGATTGAGTTTGCATTTCAGTCAGAATCTAGTGAAAGGTGTTGTAATTAACACTTTGTATCCCACAATGTTTTATAGTGTATAACTTAAGTAAACATTCTTTTAATGATAATGATTAACATTTCCCCCAATATTCTGTTATAAGTAACTATTACTACAGCATCTTTTTTTTTTTTTTAAGATTTATTTATTTATGCATACAAGAGCTGGGGTACAGGCCAGAGTCCAGGGTGGTGAGAGGATCCACCAGAGACAGAGCTGGGAGCAGAACAGGCAGACTGATTGAAATACATTGCTGAGGGGAGCAGAGGGCACAGCAGGAGAGGTCTGCTATGCCATGTGGGTCCTCTCCCTGGCCGGCAGCAGAGGTTGAACTAGTGCTGCAGTGGCTGAGGTTTGCTTCATAATGTGTTGCTTAACCCACTGCGCCACCAGGGAGGCCGCTATCCAGAATTTTGTTTGAAGAACTTACCCCAAATTGCAAAAATATTCTATAACTTTAAATCAGTATATAAAAAATAATAAAAATAAAATGCTTGGAATGTAATTTTGGATTAATTTAAAATTGACTGTGTTTATAAGGTAGTAACTCATTCCCCACATTACAGTAACTGAAGTTTTCATTTTGTCTCTTTCATTTTTAAAGTGCCCGTATATTTCTTATTTATAATCAGGCAAATCTTCACTGATGGGAACTGATCTTCAATTGCAGAAGTACATAATCCAATTGCTTTTGTGAAATTACTTTGCTGAGATGTGTTTATTTTTTTGGGTTGGATAATACTAATATTTAGCATTGTGATAAAAATTTTTGAAGGAATTCTTTTTTAAAACTGAAAGAAGGTGTACCTTTCTACATCACAAATGAGATTAGGAAATGTTTTATTTTGTGGTTCTTTCTTTATAACTTTTAAATACAAATAGTTCATTTTCTGTGCTCCCCGCTCCCCTCCCCCACCCGAATTAGTGATTATTTTGCCATTTATGGTGTTCTTTTTTTAGTGGGAAATAAAGTAGAAAACAGCTTTGATTTTTACCTTATAGAGGCATAATTATACTCTTTGTGGGTTGTAGTAAGCTTGATTAGGGGTTTTGAGAAAGATGGTTTATATTATGAGTCTGCTAACATGGTAAGAACCAGGAGCATGTTTGTAATTTTTTTTAATTGGATACTTTTTGTTACAGTGACATTGTGGTGTTATGTTTTGCATTAAAATCTTAGGCAACCAGTTGTAAATAAAATATGTTTTATCCCTTTAATTTGTTTTAAAGAGAAAGAACTGTATGAAGAGTGGGTATAATGTGATTTTCAATACTAGAAATTGCTGGCAGTGATACTGGGTAAGTTTAGCTTCCATATGCATTTGGGAAATGTTTGGCTTGTAATGGTTTGGTTAGTCATGCTTTGATTAGTCATGCTTTTGCCTGTGATTAAAAGTGTTATCTCTGAACTTTGGTATCAAGTCTAAGAGGGAAGTAAATGTTTCATTGGAATAGTGAAATTTTAATACTTGAAATTGATAGAGATTTATTGCCTAGCAATTGTGTTTCTTGAGAACTTCTGGTTGGCTGTCTGAACCCAATCAACTCCTTTCTTCAATATCACCTCATTTCCTGTAGAGGGCAGTAGAGAGGGAGATACAAAGAATGGGTGATAACTAAGGATGAGACACCAGGCTAAGGTTTTCATAGAGAAGAGTCTTCCTAGTCTGCCTATCTCTTAAAGGGAGATGATTCTTCTTGAGCCACTGGTGTTATTTGTACTGATCCTCATTGTACCTTTCCTTGGGTATGAATACTGCTTGGAGGGAGGTGTGGATATGTTAGGAATGGTTATCCGTTTATTTGAAGACCAAACTTTTGTTAAGACAAATATAGATATTATGGAGGAAGATAAAAATTTGATATGCACTTCAAATGTAAAATCAAGATACTCCCAGAGAGATTTCAAGGATATTTATATTGGGGAAATGGAAGAAAAGAGTTGTATGGTTTACTTTAGATCTTCCACTTTAGAATATACTCCATTTTACTATTATTACATTTCTTCAGAAGAAGAATGTGTAATACATTGTATGTTTGACCCTGCTTTTGTTGTTATTGGTGACTATTTAGCAGTTTAATATTTTTCATAAGATTGCATCTTTCACTGGTGAAATGTAATTTTTTTCCTAATAGTTCTTCGGTGGGGATTTTTCAGGATTAAGTACAGGGAAAGTACCCTACACTCTACTTTTTCAAGGAACGATTAATAACTATGATTAGTTTTGTAAATATTCTTCTTGAGATTTATTTTACAAAATTCTCTCCCTTTCATGCTTTACTTCCTTTGAAAACTGAGTCTTGGCATTATTTTTCACTATACTTGTCTTGAATTTAGTAGACTTTTTCCTGCTTTCATACATTTTGAAAATTTATTGCTGTATTTATTTTCCCTCTGCTGTAGCTTAAAAATAAAGATTTTTGGCAAAATATGTGTGACATGTTGAAAAAATATTGAACTAGTAGTTTGGAGATGAAAGACTTAATCGTGTTTTTCAATTACTATTTGATTTTGATTCTTTTTTCAGTCATTGAGGATCTTCAGCGTGTGTATTCACTTAAAGTTCAGTAATTTTAATGCAAACACTTGTTTATATTCTTTTATGAACTTAGGTGTATTGTTTTATGAAGAATGTTAATTTTGTAGAACATATAGCTTTAGTATTTGTGTTACTTTCAAATGTGGTTGGAAAGTCCAAGTAATGTGATACCTGCTGTTCCAGTCTGCCCTAGAGCACTTAGTGTGACTTCTGCCACTGTTAGCAGGTCGTGTAAAAGACTAAGGTAAAAGATTAGCAGAAAAGAACAATTCTCCAAATAAGAGTTGAATGAAGTGTGGAGGGTAGCTGAGGATCTCAAACCAGATTATATTTTCTTACTATATAATTTAAAGCTCAGACATACTCTATAGAAGAGATTCTAGAAGATGATAATCAGTCATGATTTTATGTTTTGACTGGTTTTTGGATCAGAAAGACTGCCATAATAAAAGAGAAGAAAAGTGTAAAGAAATAGCTCCAAGTCTATTCCGTAGATGTTTATGATGATGACTTAATCATGTGTACAGGTCTTCCTTGACTTAAGATGGGCCTACATTCTGATAAACCTTTGTAAGGTGAAAGTACTTTAATTTGAAATGTGTGGAATAGAATATGCAAAAACTGACAACGCAACACACTGTGGAGTATCATTTTGTTTGCCCTGGTGACCATTACCTGACTGGGAGCTGCAGCTCCACACCTAGCACCAGAAGAAGAGTATCTCACTGTCTATCACTAGCCAAGGGAAAGATCAACATTCAAAATTCCAAGTACAGTTTCCACCGAATTGCTTTTGCATTAGCCAAAAGTAAAAAAGTCATACATTTAACCATCGTAAGTTCAGAACTGACTTTATACCCTTTTGGAGATACAAATACCTTTATAATATATACTTTCAGGGATCATTTCTATAGTTCATTATAATATGGAATATGGGTTTTTGTAACTATGAGTTCTACAGTTTAGGGAACAGGGTTGTATAATTTAAAATAGAACTCATGCAACAAGATCAAATTATGGACTGCTTTCTCCTTTACACTGTTTTTGGAAAAATGTTGTTTCCCTTTAATGGGAAGATATAATATAAAGATACCTGTGGGACTTAATATTGGATTTATTAAAGCATGATACTGATTTGTGTGTATTTGTAGTTACATTATAAATATAGTCTTAGTAAAAGTTTTCAATCTGCAAACTCATGAATTCATTTAATTTCCAGACCCAGTTTATCCTTTGGATTTTGGGAAGGAAGAGGAAGAGGCTTTTGAGAGTTGTGGTTGTAGACAGGGTACCTCTGTATCCATGACTCTTCCTTTTATAATATATTGCTGGCTTTAATTTGGTTATATTTTGTTAAGGACTTTGTGCCTGTATTCACGAGAGGTTATATTTATTTGTAAATGTCTATGTGATTTGTTGCACAATGCGACAAGTGATGGGAGTGGTGGAGCAGGCTGCATGGTGCAGGATGCTATGGTTTTGGTATATGATTTATGCTGGCTTTTCAAAATGAGTTGAGAAGTGTTCTAATTATTGAGCTTATGTAGAATAGGCATTAATTCTCCCTTGAATGTTTACATGAAAATTCAACAGTGAAACCATCTGAGCTTAGAATATTCTTTGTGGGAAAATGAAAGATTATGAATCTTTATTTAAAAATATGTATATTTATTCAGACTTCATATATCTTTTTGTATCTATTTTTGGTAATTTGTCTCTTGGAAGGAGCTAGTCCAGTTTATCTAAATTGTCAGTTGTATCAGCATAAAGTTGCTTATAAGATTCCATTATTAACCTTTTAATAACTCATTTGTAATGATGTCCATATTGCATTCCTAATAATGTAAAAAGTTTTGCAATAACTTTTTCCTTTGATTAGTCAGGGGTTTATCAATTTTCAGTTTTTCTTGATACTCTATATTTCCCTTTTTTCTATTTCATTTATTTCTTACTTAGCTTTACTATCTCCTTCTTTTTACTTACTTTGGCTTAACTTACCTTTGTTCCAGGCCTCTTAAGGCAGAAATTTAGGTAATTGTTTTAGAACCTTTTTTCTTTTCTAAAATAATAAATGCCCATCGAATTTTAACTGTAGCTCACATGTGGTAATATGTTGCTTTTATTGTTGTTCAGTTAAAAACATTTCCAATTTCCCTTGTATAACCCTTAATTTCTGAACATCTAAAGATATTTCAAATATTTCTATTATTTACTGTATTATTTCAGTCTTTTTAAATTTAGTATTTTACTGAGATTTATTTTGTGACTCAGCATATGGTTTATATGTGCACTAGAAACCCTTTTTGCGCCAATTGTAACCAAGTGGCATATCTTGCTAGGCTGAGGTATGGGACTGAGGTGGACTGCTGTGTTCACTTTCTTTGGTGGAATGGGGACTAGGAGACCCATTCTATGTAGGATTGACTGCAAAGCCAGAAATAATTCAATAGAGAGGAAATGATTATCTATAGAAAGAATAATACTTAATTGGTTCCTTCCTCAAATTACAAATGCACTCATATTCTTTCAGCAACTCAAAAAAGGAAAGAATCAAGATATGATTTGTCTTATTTTTCATCAGGTCTTTTATGTAATATGTATACATATTTTGTTGGTGGATAACAGACTATTCTGTTGTGAAATGACAGTTTTCCACCATGCATTTTCCTGTTAAAATTAATGCCTTTCTGTTTTAACTTAAAAATTTGTAGCTGCAATTAGCAGGGTACAAGAAGATGACTCTGGAAATATCCTGGGATAAATATTCTCTTATAAAAGTTGACCAGCAAGGGATTATCAAACAGCATAGACTAGACTTTGTTTCCTAGGAATGATGACAACCTGGCTCTCACTAAATTCCTAGATAATTGGTTTTTTAAAAAAGCCGTCTTTTTACACTGGGTTATGATAGATCAAAATCATGATAAATCACAATTGCAACACCACTTAACTATTATTTCAGTACTATTTTGTTCATTCATATTAGGGCAAATATTTTCCTTCTGTGAAAATATGATTTCAACCAACTATTGATTTACTACCAGTAAAAGTTTTTGAAATTTTTACTGTATTTTTTGGAACCTTTGTAACATAAAACTTTCCAACTTTTGGTATAGTTCGGTGTATTTTTTTGGTTTTGGATTCTCATTTTCAACATTCTGGCATTCTTCCATCTGTACATTCTTTATTTACTTTTTTTGCTTAAAAGGGTGTAATTTCTAAAAGGAGAGCTAAAGGACTAGAGCCAATGTGTCATAATATCTCACATCTCCTAAGATAAATAGGGTGGTTCTATCATGTCATAAGATGCTCCATGACTGATAATTATTTTCTTAGGTTAGGATGCAGCTCTGGGAAATTGTTCCTTGAGCACTTTAAGAAACATCTTAAATTATTTATGAATTGCTCATTAGTTCTGATTCAGGCTGTAAAACCTATTAAAATTCTTCAAATCACATTTTGAAAAAAACCCAGGTTTTTACAGGGCTGAGGGAAGAGGGGCGATGTTGGATGTGTTTTTTATTGGAAGGATCCTTCCTCCTGTTCCCTATCCTTTTAAATTTAATCTCTCCCTGGGGATGGATTACAGATGAGTCCACAATTGTCAGAGCAGAGCACAGTGGGCTCCTTGGGCTTCTATGCGATTACTTTCTGGCTCTTCTATGAGATTTCATTGCATAATAAAGTTAATTTGTGTGTGCAACTTCCTTAGTGTCTTTTTAATTTACTGGGATTTTTTTTTGTGCATGTGTTTGTCAGATTGATTTAATATAGCTGACCCTCTTATGTTAAATCAAATTAGACTTTCAAATTAAATCAATCTTCAAATTAAATCAAATTTGAAGATTTTAAGTTCTATTTTATATTTAGAATACTACAGATTTTCACAAGATCTCTTTTTTTCCATAACATTATATCTTTTAAAAAGTAAGCTGTTTTCAGTTTTTCAAAGCTTTATATAGGAGGATAATTTTGCTTAATGCAAATATTGTACTAAATAGGACGAATGTTTTAAACATAAATTTACCTTCTGGAAATTTGGAAATTTTGTTTATTGCCTATAGGTAATGAGAGAGAAGACAAATACAGAAATGGTTATGTTCTACAGGACAATAAAACCTTTTACTTTTGTCTGTAGTGATATCATGTGATTTGGGAACAGTAAAAATAGGCAACAATGACAAACTCACTGAAAACTCGTAAGTAACATTAGATGAGTAAAAGTAAATCATTTTAAGGAAGAAAGGTAACTTTATTTGAATATTTTCCATTCTTCTATTGCTCATCTTTTAGGATATGATTTTAGTTTAGGGTTGAAGAGAATTTTGTGACTTTTTTCTTGAAGTGCCCTATGATACTGTAGTCTGTGGAAGTATTTAAGATAGGGGACTAGCTGGCTACTAACGTTATTAATTTTCTAATCTGTGAAAATTTTCAGAAATGACAGTAATGTAAGAGTCTTTTAGAAATTCCATTTTCAGTGTTTTAAGGCATAGGTCTTCTGAAGGCTATTTTTACTGGCTATTTGTAGTATTTTATAATTTTAAGTGTTTTAAGGCATAGGTCTTCTGAAGGCTATTTTTACTGGCTATTTGTAGTATTTTATAATTTTGTTAAATGTTTTGGAGCCTTTTCCAAAAACTGTTTTATTAGTTATGATAAATTCTAAGGTAGAGTGAGGAAAATGGAGAATTCATTTTTGTTTATATTCCTTTTGTTCAAGTTCCTTACCTACAGATCCAACATATAAACTACTATGCCTCAAAATGCCCAGAATCTAATAAAATAGACTGAGTAAAAGTGGTTAATGCAAAATGCATTATCGGGGTCTTGAATTGTCCTGAGGTTAACATTGTTGATATCACTTGTCATTTGTCAACAATGGCAGTGAGTGGGGCTGTGGGGTTGGATGGAGTGGCGTGTGCATTGGCAGGGTTGAATACTTTTGTCATGTGCAATTAGGAAACTCACTTTTAATTTGCAAAGAAGATCATGTTTAAGAAAAGGACTGGGGGGCCCTCCCTGGTGGCGCAGTGGGTTAAGCAACACACTATGAAGCAAATCACAGCCACTGCAGCATGAGTTCGATCCCTGCTGCCAACTGGGAAGGTGACCCAGACCCACATGGCGCAGCAGACCTCTTCTGCCTCACCTGCTGCTCCCCTCAGCAGTGTAATTCAGTTAATCTGCCTGTTCTACTCCCCACTCTGTCTCTGATGGATCCTCTCACCTCCTGTGACTCTAGCCTGTACCCCAGCTCTTGTATGCATAAATAAATAAATCTTTTTTTTTAAAAAAAGAAAAGGACTGGAAAAATTTTATTCAGGCCATAGTATAGAAGATGACGTATGGAGAGAGGAGAGACCAGGGACAGAATGAAAATCCAAGAGGCTCCCAAGTGTCTATTAATCATCATGTTTATAAACTTGGACAGTTTTTTCATTAAAAAAACAAACATTAGCAGGAAATCCTATACTGTCAAAACACAAGGTTGTAAAACAACGGAACTTCAATAAAAAACCAAAATTACAGCAAACAGCCAGCATTATCTCTTGTGTGTTCAGACTTGTTTTAGTTAAGTGAATTTTGTTTTTGTCACAAAGTACAAAACTGCAGCCTTTGTGCTTTCAGGATTCAGCCTTGAAAGAGGGACCTGCTTGGGATCTGGTGAGGGCACCCTCTCAGCACAGAGGGGATGTAGACAGCAATGCTTTGATACTGCCTTTCACAGCCAACTCGAGCAAAAGAGAAGATGCCATATAAAACATCAGAACGTGCACTGCAGCTTTTTGGGACTTGAGGTGTCCTAGTGGGGGTGTGCTCACACCCTTGCATGCCTGGAGCAACTGCTCCTTTGATGTGGTTTTTCCTTTCTAGTTTGTGTGAATCTATCCATCCCACCTCTTTGATTTACTCTTGGTCTCCCTATTCATGTGAGCTTGGGACTCTGGCATGACTTCTTAAAACAAAAGCATAGCTTCATATTATGTGAAGTGGAAATGGATGGTCTAAATTTTGTGGACTCAAAGGACAGTATAATATTAAGGGAGGGGCTTACATCTTTTCCTGCCTCTTTATTTTTACAGATAGGGAAATGAGTGCTTTAATTATCTGAGTTCACATAGCTGGTTATTGACAAAGCAGTGACTAGTGATGATTCCCAGCCTGCAAGACCTCCTGGAAGCGTGCCAGCCACCGAGTGCTCTGAGGCACTGTATGGTTGGAGGGGGAGCCTCTCTCAGGTCTGACCTTTCTTACACGTCTGAAAGAGGAGTTTTTGTTTTAGGAAACCACTAACTCCTAAAAATAAAAATAGCTATAACTAAAGGCTTTTTAATGAGCTTTGAGAAGTTGTGCTGTATCTGACTGCTGATGGCTAATACACATTCAGAAGAAATCCATGAGGAATTAACTGCTTACCTCCTTAAAATTGGGAGGAAATTCTACCAAATTCAAGTCTGACAACTTGATCCTTAGCTATAGCATTTAGCTGCTGCATGTCTGAGAGAACTGCATGAGTGTAATCACCCAAGGCAATGGACCCAGTTCTTATCAAGCATTATGTTTTAGTTGTATTTGAGATTTGCCCACTTTCAGTGTGCTTTGTCATTCAACTACAATCCTGGTAGAACTCAGAGTGGGCCTTTCCATCAGCATCTGGTGGGTATCTGATTTAGTAGGTCAGGATAGGGGTGATGGGTATCTAGATAATAATGTTCTCCAGCTTCTCATGGAGTTAAGATTGAGAACTGCTGGTGTGTACTTTCAGTCCCTTTTGAAATAGATTGACACTGAGGTTTTTGGCCTCTAAAAGTAAATTTTGTATAATATTGGAAGTCCACTCAGTTGAGGGAGGTACTTTTTTGAAAATCTTAGCTTATAATACTAGCAGCTAATAATTACCGAGCAGTGACAAAATGCCTTGAATAATTTGAACGGTTTTAAATGTTTTCAGTCATTTAATTGTTTTAACTACTCTGAGGTATTCTTGTTACTCCATTTCTCAGATTAGAAAACTAATGCAGACACCCTAAGTAATTTGCTGCAGTGAGGTCCTAGCTTTCACGTTGAACTCTGTGGCTCCATTGCTTATGCTGAATGAGTCAATGCTTTCTTGATATTGATTAACGGAAACCATCCATGTAACTCATGAAGATGATTTGAGGAATGTTGGCATTTCTCTTACTTGTGCCTTTGCTCCACAATTTGTCTTTAAGCTCTGTATTTCATCATTTAGTAGATTGTGTGATGTGCAGGTGTTCTGCTATGGAAGCACAGTGAATCTTATTAGAGGCCTTCCCTACCTCTAACCTCACTATTTGGTACTTTGTTTTAAGGATCACTTTTATAGCATAGAGGTAAAGAGAAACACAAATTTATTTCATGGTCTGAAAACTGGCCAGTTTAATACATACACATACATAAACACACACACATACTATTTTATGTGGTTCTATGTTCTCTGTTTAATGTGATGATAAAGTATTTAAACTTTATGTTGAGATTAGGACCAGGCCAACTTATTATATGTAATTAAAAATTTACCAGCAAATTTAGAAATATATGAGGGTTTAATAACTGAAGTAAATAAATATAATGCTATCACCATTATAAGAGAAGAGATCAGCTTTAAAAATGGGCCTGATTGGAAGCCCATTTTGATGGAAAAAAGCCACACATGATGTAACTACTAACTGTATGACACTGATTTTTTTCCTTAAAAAATATTTTAAATAGAAAATATCTTAATGTAGGATTAATTTTATAGCATCCTCAGATGGCCTGTTTATTTCCTCATAAGCACAAGAGTTTATTCTAATTTCTGATTAAGCTGTACCTTTGCTAAATATGGAGTATCTATTAAGAATGTGTGTGTGTGTTTAAATTATTATTCATTTATTTATTTTTGGTCTTGATGGTAGAGAGAACTATTTCCCTCTATAGAGAATAGGGACCTCTCTGTACTCAGAGTGCACCCTGCTGGTGGCTCTGGGTTTTAATGGCAGTCAAAGACCAAGTACCGTTTGTCTAGTAGTAAGATCTTGAAGGTGAGAGGCAAGGAAGCTTTGAAGTCTGACTCCTAGCTTCAGCATCCCTCTGTTATGTGGCCCAGAGTATAGGTGGTCCAATAGGAAGAAGTCTCTCTCCACCACTGTTCCTGCATCCCTGTGCATCACCAACCCTGAGGACCTGCATTGCCTCTGCTGCATCACTGTGGTCAATATTTGAGCATATCTTAAAACACAGTGTACTTGGATAATGTAACATTTATGAGGTGGTTGGGTTTTCCCCCCCAAGCTGGCAAGTAGCTGTGGAATAGGGTAAGTTTAGGAGTTTTCTAATATAGTAAACCCCAGATTAATTGTGACTTAATACATTTTGGTTTTTAAAATATCATTTGAAATACATAATGATCTGAACTAAAAGAATATTATCACCTTACTTGTATCAGACACTTTAAAGTTTGGGGCATCAGTAACAGCAAAGGCAGTATGTTTCTTTAAGGGGGAAAAAAAAATCCCAGAAAGTCGTCTTGCTCTGTGTGTGTGTGTATCAGTTGTTACAGATAAATTTTTCCGTAAGTGATCTTATACAAAAACAATGAGGAAGTTTACTGTTAAAACTTAGTTAGATATGTTATCATTTGTGTAGGTGATATTCAGTAGAAGACATGGTGAATAACAGAATGCTAATAGTTGAAATCTCACTATTATTTAGAAAATATTAAAGCCAATATTTTTCTCATGCTAGACCATATATATTTGCAATAATATAAGTGTAATTGAAGGTAATGATAAAACCCAAGTAATGCTTTTTCATGTAACTCAGATTACACTTCATGCTTTAGTCTGTCAGATACCGAATCAGTTTACTTAATTAGATCTCTTACATTCTTCTTTTGTCCTAATTGGTGAAAGTTTGGAATCTAACAATTCCAGGAGATGCCCATCTGGCAATATCTGTGTGTTCTTTGGCATAGTATGCCTTGTTACCCTGGTGATCCTGCCAATAGTTGAGCACCCTGGTCACTTAGCCCATCATTTGTGGGTGCCTCCCAAGAATCTCCAGCTCAGTTACCCCAGTTCCCAGCAGCTCTGAAGAGGTCTCATGGCATTGTCTTTGAATACTTTTCTTTCTTTTACATGCTTTACTTTATTCTTTCCACAATTGTTTGACCCTTCAATAAATAGTATGGAGATATAGGAATGAAATAGCTTTATTTGAAGTTTAGAATTTTGTTGTTTTCAGCATGCAATCTCTTCAAATCTGCAATTGATTTCTTTTGGTTGCCAATGGTATTTGTAGAGTGTGATTCTTAAAACAGTCTTATTCCTATAGGTCAGTTTATTCCAGGGTGCATTAAATACTTGGTGTAGATTTAGAACAATCATCCCTTTTTAAAAAAAATTATTTATTATGCATACAAGAGCTGGGGTACAAGCTAGAGTCCAAGTTGGTGAGAGGATTCACCAGAGACTGAGACGGGAACAGAACAGGCAGACTGACTGAAACACACTGCTGAGGGGAGCAGCGGGCAGGGCAGGAGAGGTCTGCTGTGCCATGTGGGTCCCCTCCCTGGTCAGCAGCAGGGATCGAACTCGTGCTGTAGTGGCCACAGTTTGCTTCATAGTATGTTGCTTAACCCGCTGCACCACCAGGGAGGCCCAACAATCATCCCTTTCAAGGTATTTGTATTGCCTTTTGGTATACGGAGTAGCAAACTTTATCACATGCTCTCTAATTATGCTTAAAGTGTTTCTGCTTCATTACATTAGAACTTCACATGATGTGAGTGACAGCCTTTGAAGGAAAGTTATTCAAATTAAGATGGATTTAATCTTTCCACGTAATTTGGAACATTTTTATGACTTCAGTGGTTTGCCTATATCTTTTGTTTTTTAAAGATTTATTTATTTATGCATATAAGAACTAAGATGTATGGCAGCCGTGCGGGATGTTGGTGGTGGTGAGAAGATTCGCTAGAGACAGAATGGGGAGCAGAACAGGCAGAATACACTGCTGAGGGGAACAGCTGTGAGACAGGAGAGGTCTGCTGTGCCACATGGGTCAGCTCCCTGGCTGGGGACAGCTTGATATGAGACTTAACTCCTTGCGTCACCAGGGAGGCCCTCTTTGCCTATATCTTTACCATAAGTTTCATTTTAGGTGACTTGAGGAGAATTCTTGGTATAATACACACTGGCATTTCTAAGACAATTTTTTTTAAAAGCAAGGATTAAAAAAAGAAAAGCATTAGTGACTCACACTGTATTTATTTACTTGCAGGAAATAGTTTTCTAGTATACTTTGCTCCACAAACTGAAACTTTACTGCCAATCCAATTGTTTGTGGGTCCATCCAACATAGAGACAAGTTTTTGCAGGATTGTCAGTTCACTTTAGGACAGGTCTGTACGGGAACCAAACTCAAGGCTTTGCATCAAAACAAATACCTAAACCACATGAGCTTTGCCTCACCTTTGGCATCATAGATTTTCAGTGAGAATATGCTCTGGGATTACATTCACATTCAGGGATGTGCTAGTCATATGATAATTAAGTTACATATAATACAACTCAGGTGTGATTTAAAGTTGGGCGTCTTGAATTTGATGTTGGTGAAATTCCTTATCCAAAATTGAAACTGGCTTAAAATGTCTTTGTGGTTCAGAGAGAGGGTAAGAGGGTTGTGTTGACAGCACTTGATTGCTATATGGTGTTGAGCAGGTCAAACTAAAATGGGTGGTGTTTGTTTCTCTTGAACTCACATGAACACATGTGTGGCCTCAGCTGTCAAACGAGTTTTGTGTTTTCCTTGTCTAGTCTTGTTGACCTGCTGTTTATTTTCATCTTTGAGAAACAGGAAGAGCTTCTGCAATCCTCTCAGGGAATGTTTTAAGGAATGTTAAGCAAATATGAGAAATGAGTTTTATCTAGAAAATCTTTAAATTTTATAAAGAATGGGATGGGGTCTGGAAAGGACACTGCCACCCAAGGTAATCACATGATCCTTAAAATCTTACAATTAAAGAAAAATTCGATGTGGAGTTTTTAGAAATGCTTTTTTTTTTAATCTTCATACTTGTGGCTTCTCTTGTGGACATAGTACCTTGTTTTGATAGTTGCTTGGAACAAATGTGGTACTTGGCGTCCCATTAAGTGAAGGCTTGTGTTCTAGTGATTTTTCACAGAGATCTAAAGATTCTCAGTGGCCACCCAGCAGGGATGCTGTGTGTGGCCAGCACACAGCAACATGACAATGCAGCATAACATGGCTTCTGGGAGAAAGAAAAACGAGTAATGTAAAAGCTTAAGTGCTAAGGTGTGTTGTGTGAGGGCTTTGCTCACTGTTGTTGAGACACGCTGTGCATGTTTTTGGCCTTTTCATTATTGCTCTAATGTTTACCCTGATGGAAATGAAATAATCCCTTGTGAGCTATTCTTTGTCTTCAGCATTTTCTGAAATTTTGTGATTTCTGTACCAATTATTTTGATGCTTGTGCATTGTTACTGAACTTTTGATATGCCTGTGGCTTATCTCCCCAGATTGACTTCATAGCCTTAGAGAGAAGGGACATTAGTATAAACTTGGCTGTATCCCCTTTATTCTAAAACACCATTGCTTTTAGACCATGTTAAGTCCTTAGTTGGCTGGTATTGCGTAACATGCCATCCTGTTATCTCTAGTTTTTTTTTTAATAGTGTTTAATAAGTGTGAAAATGTTTTTGTCACTAGGGGCCTCCATGTAGATGTCTTCCCTTGTCCTTGATATTCCTGCTAGCAGGAGTATTTTCAGTCATCTCCTGGAATGTCTTTCTCTGTTTTTGGTGGTGTGTTATAACAAGATTCTCTGGTTTAGAAAGTTAGTCTTGATGAACACTATCTACAGAACTTACAACTTGGCTAATACAAGGGAACATACAGTTATAAGGATAAATTTAACAGAATGTTGTAGGGAAGTTTAGCTAGTTTTAACTGGGATGTTTTCAAGATCAAATTATGGTAGGTGGGGCAATGGTTACCTTATATCCTTTTAACCAAAGCAAGCTGCTTGCAGTGTTTAATTTTCATGATACAGCATTGCAGAATGTTTGAGCAATCTGTAAACCTCAGAAATAATTCAATCTCTTCATTTTTACATACTATACCTGGGATGCCCACAAAGAGGAAATGACCTGTTCAGTGTCAGCCCACTTACCCCGGAGTCATTTTATTACCCTTTGTGGTTGGTTACCAATGGATAGGATATGTGCCTTGCCTTTGTTCTGAAAGTCCTGCTTTCTTCTTGTAGCCACTCTATCGGTTCATCTTTAAATCTTCACAAACTTGTTATGCTTCTGTTTTGTTGTCCCTTCCTCCGCCCTCTCTGATTAATTTATATTTGCAAATTTTATTGTTGTTTGAGGTAGTCCATTTCAACTTTAATTACTGGCTGTGCAGTAATTATGTTTTGCCTGTGTTCCCATAGAGCCCATTTGTTTCTTTATTTTCATGCAGGATTTTTATCAGAAACTTTACTTTTATGTATGCTATAGACTATTAGTAGTATAGAGGAATAGCATTTGTGTTTGTTGTATATTCCCTTTACATCATGCTGCTTAGTATTTTTTCCTAAGGTATTTATGTGCTATAATTTCTTAGAAGGAGTAAGCTGAAGACGTAGATATCTAAATGTTAAATATCTCATAAGGGAAAACTTTATAAGGCTAGTACTTAACCATGTACTTAACCATGTACTTAAAGGAATTAAGTATGGCATTTGTATGGCATTAACATATATGATCTTTATTATTCATAGGTATTTTGGAACCCTTATTTAAAAATTACTCTATTTCAAGTGTGTTTGAAATTGACCAGATGGACCCAGATGAAGTTTTTCTTCACATTTAAGACTTTCAGAAAAAAAAAAGTGTCAACAAATTTTGAAATAAATAGATAAGGAAGAAAAATTGATATTTGACTTGAGATAACCAGTAACATGTACCAGATAATGTTTTGGGATATGGGGTCTATATTTAAGAGAGTTGCTGTTGTTTTGTGCACAGGAAATGTTGCTATAGTTGTGACTAGTTTAGAGGCTGCCATATAGTAAGTGCTCCATAAATATTTGCTGAATTAGTAAGTAATACCCTCATACTCATTAGGGCAATACAGTTGTAAAACATGGATATTTTTCATATATTTTGCAAGTGCTTTGAATAGAGAGGGCAAAAGATAAAGTGAGATTGAGGACTGACACTATAAACAGATATTTGTACGTTAGGAATTGAAATTTGGGTAACATTTCCTCAAGTGAAAAGATGGGGTTGACTTTCCAGGAGAGTACAGACAAGTGATAACAAGTTTGAACAATGAAAAGATCCCTTGGACTGACTCCCATATTTTGGTATATGTGAATGTGCATATATATAATAGTCCCTCCTTATCTCTTTGGTTTTAGTTACCTATGGTTTGAAAATAATACATATATTTTGAGAGAGACCACTTGCGTATAACTTTTCTTATAGTTTATTTTTCTATTGTTATTAGTTATTGTTGTTACTGTGCCTAATTTATATATTAAACTTTCTAATAGATATAAAAAACATAGACTAAGTAAGGTTTGATCCTATGTATGAATTCTGGCACCGACTGGGGTCTTGGAGCATATTCCCTGTAGATAAGGGGAAGACTGCTAGATGCCCTTTATCTGTGTCACTTCTTTTCCTGCTGAAAACCTTTCCTAAAAGCTGACACATGTTCCTTCCCTTCTGAGATGTCCGAGTCTTTTGAAGATACTATCATAGCTCCTTCCTGACTGATGGGTGCAGTTTCCTGGGAAGGTAAGGGAGCCCCACCTCTAGCAGCAGCAGGGTGAAGAGAGTTGGGAACAGGCTTTTATTCTCCCAGGTGACTGTGGTCTGAGTACATTCTGAACCCCTGTCTGGTGGCCAGCACGCTGGGGCTCCACTAGTGATGTGGTGGTGCTGTGGAAGCCTCTCCTGGACCCCATGCCACGCAGGGTATGCTGGGTTTGAATATGAGGGCCATGGTTTGCAGCTGGGTAACTGTTTACCCAAGTTTCCAAAGGGGAACTTTGAGGTAGGTTCAAGTCCTTTGTTAAAATTCCACCTCTTCTGTTATATAAGTTTAGAATATTTCTTCTTAGAATGTTGTATTGCCAGGTATAAGGAATTAACCATGTATTTAAGTAATTTGAGATAATTTCTTTATGTAAGAAAAATTGGAAGGTGTTTTACGGTTAAGTAAACTGGAGTTGCTTCTCTATTTAGGATATATCATGTTTCAGTGAGGTTTTCTTTCCAGCTCAGAGAAATTCCTTTTGGTCTGAGCCAGCCTCTCATGTTTGCCAGTTGGAAAGTAAATATGTGAGGGTGAGTTTTGCTTTTATTAGACTGAAGAGTAGCCTTAAGGATCTTTTTAGGTTGGTTGGTTCTTTTGTAAATACTGGAGAAATATTCAACATTTTAGTGAGCTTTAAAAGATCTCATAAATACAGTAGTTGTCTTAAAAGGCACTTGTGCTGTGGATGGCTGAGGTGACAGAATGGGTCTCTATTTTGAGATGTCCTGTTTTCATAGGTGACCCTGCTTTTAGTGTTTTCAGGTTGTTTTTTCAACAGTTTTGATTCCAGTGTTGCCTGGTGCATGATTGGAATGAAATCGATGTGATATACCTTTGATAAGTAACATGATGTAAAGCATATCAAAGTTAGTCAAGGGTATTTTTTTTAAAAGATTTATTTATTTATGCATACAAGAACTGGGGTACAGGCCAGAAGTGCAGGAGAGGGGTTGGTGAGAGGATCCACAGGAGATAGAGTGGGGAGCAGAACAGGCAGATTAACTGAAACATACTGCTGAGGGGAGCAGTGGGTGAGGCAGTAGAGGTCTGCTGCACCATGTGGGTCACCACCCTGGCCGGAGGCAGGGATCAAACTGCTGCAGTGGCTGCGGTTTGCCTCATAGTGTGGTGCTTAACACTGCGCCACAAAAGAGGCCCAAGTCAAGGGTATTATGTATGGATGGTGTATTTTTCATATTCTTTCTTTTTCCAGTCTAAATAAGAAAAAATAAAAGATGTTAGCTTGATCAAATTTTCTTTTCTGAATCTGTCCCCATGACAGATCTATTGGATCCTCCTGTAGTGTGCCAACGAGGGCAGGAATTTAGAATTGGGAGTAGTATCTGAACTTAAATTCTTTTCCCTCTTCTGCTTAAGTAACGTGTGATGGTCTGAGACAAAGTTGTTTTCTGTTCCTTAGTCCTCTCTTCTACAGATGAAGCTGAAAGCATTTACTTCACAAAATTGTGAAAACAGTCATATGTGTATGTGAATGGCACTTAAATGCTCACTGATTGGTGTGTAGTCCTCCCACCCCCTTTGATTAAGGGTGAAGGAATGAGATAGATAAGGTGGAGGGCTCAGTGCCAACTGCCTGCTTTCATAGTGCTGATGGCAAAGTTAGCAAAGAGAGATTTTGCTTTCTAGAGCAGAATCATCTATAGGTCTCAATAAAGTTATTAGGGAGTTAGGCTTGGGTGTATCCGATATGCACTGTTCGACATTTCCCTTTCCTTCTGTAAAGTCTTCTTTTTCCTCTCAACTGACTCATCAGATAACAATACCACCTTTTCCTTAAATCCTTGCACTGTCTCCCATTCACCAGGACCAGAAAGGGGAAAACTTGGTTGGCCATTGTGGGCTTTTGTTTTACCCTTTTTTTCCTGGCAGTATAGGCATGTTAGTCCAAGTTTGAACTTAAATGCCTGGTTTCTAGGCCATTGATGCTTGGGATGCACCTTTGTGGGTAAGAAGGAAGGTATTAACATTGGAACTTGTGTTTCTTTGCATTGCAAGGGAAAAGTAGCTGGATGTCTTTCCTCACATATAAGGTGTGGTTGGAATGCCAGCTGAAGTAATCTTACAGCATTTCTTGAGCCAGTGCTGGGAGTTACAGCATAAACTATATACGTAAGCGTTGAGGGGCCTTTCTTTGGCAGTTTTTGCAGGACTGCACAAAATGTTGATTATATTCTGAGATGCTCTTGTTGAAAATTTCCCCTCTATTCAGTAGGGTTATTATCTCTGTTCTTTTATACACTATTCATATAATACTGTGTTTTGGTCTTTGTTCTATGCTAGAAGCCTTAGGAAACTTATCAGAGATAAACAAAACAACACACTTGTAGAAGTAAATAGGTTTTATTAACTGACACATATGTAGTCTAGATCAATAGTTGCAGTCAGAGTACATTTTACAGAAAAGGTGGCTTTGGAACTAGATTTGCAAGGGTATTTCATGAATTGGATAGTCGGTGCTTTTGTGATGAAAGTGTTCTAGATGTGTGGAACAGAATGCACAAAACAAAGTTTAATTCACTGACCCAGTATTTGGCAAGCATCTCTGTCTCAGGCACTATTCTTTTAGGATATTGGGGTTTATCAATCAAGTATTTAGAACAGTTGAAGGCCCAGATAAGGTAAGGCAGCATTGAGGCCTGTGTGGGAGGAGGAAGGAATTATTACTTGATCCATGGAAAGCCAGTAAAAGCAGGCTCAGGAAGAGTATTGACAACATGATGGCCAAGGATGTTGGGTCTTGACCTTTAGAATGTAGTGAATGAGTCACTGAAAGTGATTCAGTGCACAGTGACATGATAAAGTGGTTATTTTTTGAAGATCAATGTGCAAGCAAGATGTAGGACAGGATTGAAATGATGTGAGTCTAGAAGCGTTGGTGAATTAGAAGATGAATTGTATGATTGAAAGAAGAGATGAAAGAAAGGGAGAATGTATTTACTAGTTTTTTAAGATGATGAAATTAAAAAAATGTATATGTATATATTATGGAAAACCAAAAATTATAAACAAGTATTACCAACCATGTTCTTACCTTTTGTCTTTGCTAGCTAGCAGTCTGTTCAAACTAAAGGTAACATGATATGTTATTGCCATATAGTGTTTTACTGATTGGATGTACTCGATTGTTTTCTTTTTGTTGGTTGGATAGCTCATTTCCTATTCTGTATTATTGTATATTGAAACATCTGATTTAAAATACACATCTTGATCATGTATAGGTACAATTTTAATTCCTGAGTTGAAGAGTATATTCAGCTTTAAGTGTTTGATGTGTGGCACCAAATTTCACCTCCTTGCATGCCCCCTTCCCTCAGTCAAAATATGCATGATAATTTAGAACTGTTCTCTCCTGAACTCCAGGTCATTAATTTGTTTAAAATTATGTATGTCGGTCCAGCTTCTCTGGAAGCACCCCAGTCCTAGACTCTGGGGTCATTTTTTCCCTCTTTAGCCCAGGAGTGGTTGTAGCTTGCTGCTACTGCTGGTGTGTGGGTGACCCTTACCTCACCTCCATCTTGGTATGTAGTCTCAACTCATGTCTTTGTAACCAATTCTGTTTATTAATTTCTCTCTTTAAAATACTTGTGATAATCTGGATGATAGATACTATAATTCATAAACATGTTTTATGATAAATGTGTATATATGATAATAAATGTATATTTATGTTTATTACATGATAATAAGCATAAATACACATTCATATATATTTATGTTTTAAAATAAAATAAGTAGCAAGTATCAGATATCATGATACTTTCCCTAAAATGTAAACATATATTACCTAAAAATAAGGATATTCTCTTCCATATCCTCAAAGCTCATTACGCTTAGATGACACTAGGATTTTTCATTTTTCTGACATTAACTTTATATTAAATTTTCCTCAAACCAGATGTCTTTTAGTGTTTTTTAAAAACCTTTATAAGGATTCAATCAAGGCTTTAACATTTTGTTATGCCCAATTAGTCTCTTTGGTATAGAATAGCCCCTGTCTTTTAAAAAATGATACTTTTGATATTTTATTTTGAAAAATTTCTAAATGACAGAATAGTAAATTGAACCCTTTACCTAGAATCACCAAGTTTAACATTTTGCTATATTTGCTTGCTTTTGTTTATATTAACACTTTTTTTTGGGGGGGGATCTGTGTGTTAAAGTATTTGAGACTAAGCTACAGCTATTATGGTACTTCTCACCCCTAAGTGCTTCAGCATGTATCCCCTTAAAAACGATGATATACTTTTATATAACCATTTATCACATTTACAAAATCTCCCAGCCACACAAATCTGTCACTTTAATATAACAGTTTTCTTCAGTTGTCTGGCACTGTACTTTTTCACAAATGTAGGATCATATGATGTACTTTAAAAAAAAGAGATCAGTGCAGTTGTGTCATGAAAGTCTCCATTCTGAATTTGTCTGATAGCTTCCTGTGGTGTCATTTAACCTGGTCTCAACTCCCTATATTTCTTGCAAAGACGGAATTAAGTCTTTGGTTTGATTAGATGGACCCCAAGGAGGAATGGAGGTACCAGCTGGAATGTAGACAAGAGAAGAAAGCTTAATGTATTTGAATTAAAATGGACTTGATAAAAGCACAGTCTAATCTTCAGTTATTGCTAAATGGACATCCTTTTACTCATTGCATTAACATTTCCTGGCAAAGTTTTAAAACAAACTCTGTGGGAGAGTCAGATAACTCCCAAGGGATTTACAGTGAGGTGAATGTTCGAGGCTGGAGTGTGGGGAACTTTGGTCAGGAGCTGTGGTTTTGCAATCATGGGCACTTTTGAAGTTGAATCCACCTGATAAAGCAACTAAAAGTGAACACAAAACTTTTCTGTGATCTCTGTATTGCTGTGAAAGTTTTGTCAGAGCAATAATGACAACAATGGACTGATTTACCACACTATTAGACTAACACGTGACCCTATGAGAAGTTATGTGCTAGTTCTGCGAAATAGAATGCTAGAAAGTTATCTCCGAAGTTGAAATTCACCTTTAATTTCATGCTTTTTTTTTGTTTTCTTTTTTGGTTGACTTATTAAATGAAGTCATCGCCTTTCATGGGAGGCAGCAATTTTGTGGTCTGCTCTGTGATGCTGTTGTGATACGAATGTTGGATGTGGCTTGGGATGGAAAAGTGGGGCCCATTAGTATTAGTCATACCTTTGTGGTGACACAGATTGACTATCATTTCTGATTTCTTGTGTTTATACTTATATTCTTATTTGAAAATTTGACAGGTTATACACCATTATCATATGCCACGGTTAATGCAAGAGTAGGGCACTCTTTTTAATTGCAGATACTTTTTTTGAAACTTGCATGGACATAAAGTGTGCAGAGGCTGTGTATTATTCAGACCACAACTCACAAAAACTTATAGTTTTGCATAATGTGATGATATTCTTTGTGGAGTATGTGAAATTTCTTCAAAGTAGAATAGGTGTTAATCTTTAATTAGGATTTGTTGTGTACAGCTTTCTCTTAATGTGTCCTGGGATAGAGTGGCCATCAACATTCCCTACAACTTGTACCTTATCAAGTCACCCATGCTTCCATTCTCAGCTGGAAATGTTCCTATCACTCTTTCCCTTCAACTCTAGGTAAGTCAGCCCTGGTTATTTTAAAAAAAAAAAGAAAAGAAAAGAAAGTGATTTCTTCTCTGAGTTTGACCCTTTTCATGGGGATTCTTGCCTGATCTGACATTTGTTCTCTTTTGCCCTCTCTCTAGCAACTTCATTTGTTGGTTTGTCCTCATGCGTGATAAATTTTTGATGTCACAATGTAAAATTATTTTAAGTGTTCAAGCCTTTGGTTGTTTTAAATGTACATATGTGAGATTCTTCCTCTTTTTATTTTTTTGAGTCATGTTTGTTTTTTAGTCCAATGACAGATATGTTTATTGTAGAATCATTGTTTATTGGTATTAAAACAAATGGCTTTTTTTTTTGAATAATAGCAAATTTTGTTCAGTTGTGTTTTAAGTCTCTCTAACCAGGACAGGAATGGTTATTATTTCATATTTTTAAATGCAAATGACTACAAAGCAGAAGTTTGGCCCAGCTCTTCTGGAAAAAATTTTTTCCCTGATGGGTACTTTGTCCTCTGAAGAGTCCTCTGTCTATTGAAAGAGAATTGTGTTGATGAAAGTTGCCAGTTAAAATCTCCCCAGAGACTAGTGTTCCAGGGAGTTGTATTTCTCGATGGCAAAAATATCCTTCCTGGTTTTTAAACTCTTGTGGGAAGAAGTCGTTTTAATGTGCCCTGCTCAGACCTAATTTTTTTGTAAGTATAGTATGCTCTGTTGGATTTGCTGGTAATTTCCCTCTCAGTTCTTTCTCTCCAAGTAGTCATTTTCATTCAGCATGTGTCATAGAGTGGTGCTTCGTATGTGCTAGCCTTCTATGTGCTTTGGCATGTGTTGTGGCCTCTTGGCATAACTGGCCATTGAATCAGACCCTTTTAGATTCAGGAGTCAACAACTGAGCCTGAAAATTAGACCATCTTTGATCAGAGTGGAAGGTTTATAAACAAAATTTTATAGAGTATTTCAAGGAGCATTAGTACTATCAGCTTCTGTTGATAGACCAAAAAAGATGGTTTTTAAGAACAGACTTTTACTTTTAGCACATAGAGGCTGATGGTGACCTTAATGGACATTTTTGGGAGTGTGGTGAGGAAGAAGCCTGATTGGAATACGGTTATTGTCGAACTTGAGACAATAAATCTTTAAAAATTGTTGCTCTAAAGAGGGTCAGAGAACTGGTTTAGTAACTAGAAGCTAAAATAGTGTCTAACAGAATGTTTTGTGGTTATTTTAATAGATGTAAAAATAAAACATTTACAACTTCTAAAGCCTTAAAGTTGACACCTGAGTGCTAGTTTCCATAGTCTTATGGTTGTAATGAACTTTAACATGGGACTAGATCTAGCTAGACCCCTAGTATGTGTTGGGGTTCTATCAGTCAGGAGAAGCTCTTGGAGAAGAGGATGATGAGGAGTCTTGATAGATGGGAAGGGTTAGCCTGGAGGAGAGGGAAGCTCAGGCTTTGTCCTGGAGGGTACAGTTATTATGCAAGCCTGATACTGGCTGTGGAAGAGGAAATAATGGAAGAAAGATTGGACCATGGTAGATTTTGAAGTATAAAGAGGTTGAGAAAATCTTTGGGTAGGAGTTTACTTCCAAGAAATATTTCCAGATGTTATTTAAAATTATACTTTATGATCTCATGGAGAGAGTGAATATTAGGAAACTCAAAGGACTTTTTTTATTAAATCACAAAGTTTGTTGTGTGCATAACAGTGTTAGAAATGAAGGTTGACTGAGTTATCCTTTATTGTACCTGGGAATGGGGGTGGGTGGGTGGGTGGGATGAGAAGGACAGAATAGAACTATTCTAAGTGGCTAGGGAATAATTTTTAGGCGAAGGAAACCTTGTCTTTATTCTTCCCCAGGAGATTAGTTATTCTTGATTTCCCTTGGAGAGCTAATACCATTTAGTAAAAAAGACTAGGAGTGTAGTTTGTTATGTAACTTTGTTCTTTGATGGCTCAAAAAATACAGAAATGACAATTGTGGAGCCCTTGCTGGCCTCCCAGCAGCAGGTTTCCAAATGATTCCCAGCATGAATTGGTAATCAGGGAATCTTTCAGAGTAATGTCCTTTGAAAGAGGAAGACAGGGTAGGGCACGGGAAGGGGGTAGTTGTGTGTGTGTGTGTGTGTGTGTGTGGTGTGTGTATGTGAATGCCATGCTATTATGTGTGTGTTTTGCAAACCTACTCCTGTGCACTGGGTTAACACTTGATTTGAGTACTGAACCTCCTTTTAAAGAGGTCCAGATAGACTAGATGAGGATACAGAGTAAACAGATTATTTGCATAGTTTTCTTTATGGTAATGTTTGATAACTTTGAGAATTAGTGTTCAGGCTGCTTTCTGTCCTGGTTAAAAAATGACAAGGATTGGGTAGTTTTGCATTTTTTGTAAGTGTTCCATTTTACACTTACAGAAGTGTATTGTTAGAAAGTTTCTTGGAGGGCTTCTTAAGAAAGTGGATTCCCTGGCTTCAACCCTGGAATGGTCCAGGAATCTGTAGTTTAACTGTCATTAATCTTTCACTACTCCCTCTCAACCCTTCCTTTAGGACTGTGCCAAACCTCACTGTTTAGATTGGAAAAATGTAGTTTTAAGTTGAATTTTTTATTAGTAATTCTTTTGTGGATAATTCAGTAAGTAGCTAACATACAACTTAGTTTATTTTCATTTCAGTATACAAATGAAAATGATTATGGACATTTAAAAACAAGCATGTTGTCTGGGTGGAATCTGGCGTGATTATGCTAAGCAAAATAAACCAGAAAGTGAAGTAGTTACCGATGGCTTAACTCATGTGTAGAACATAAAAACTAAACAAACTTACAAACAATAAAAATAACTAATTCTGAGAAAAAATGGTTAGTATAGGGGAAGGGGAAGGCTGGGTTGGAAGAATGGGTGGAGAGAGGGTCACTTTGATAGTGTGAATGACACTAGAAGTTTGGCCTGTGGTATGGTGAGTTATAGACATGTAATGAGTTGTGAAGACATGCTCCCCAAATTACACAGTATTGTCAACCAATGCTAAATCAGTACAGTTCATTAAATAAATATGTTCTCTTTTCAAATAACTTAAAGACATGGTTTGATGTTTGAGTATATATGTATATTCATGTATGTATGCATGCATATTTGTGTATATGTTTACACACATGCACACACATCTTGTGTATCAACATATACAGTTCAAAATAAAGTGTTTTGGGGCCTTCTTGGTGCTCAGTGCTATTACTACTATGGCTCATTGTGTCGACTTGAGTTCGAGTCCCGACCAGGGAGCTAGCTCACAGATGGCTCAGATCTCCCCTGTCTTGACTGCTGCTCCCCTTAGCAGTGTATTTCAGTAAATCTATCTGTTCTGTTCCCCACTCTCACTCTCTGGTGAATCTTTTCACCTCCCCTGCCCCACCCCACATACCTCTGGCCTATACCTCAGTTCTTCTATGCAAAAATAGTCTTTTAAAAAAAATCTTTTGTCATTCTTTCTCTCATTCCTGAGAGATAATTCAGATTTTATGAGGTATCTTTATATACACATGTGTATATTGTTTTACATGTGCATGTGTATATTTTTATATACACATATACAAATACATGTAATTTTGCCTTCACAAAAGTAGGCTCAACCCATGCAGATTGTTCAGCTGCCTTTGTTCACGTATGGTAATGTCAGCATTCTTTTCTATGAATATATTGAAATATGTGTGTAGGACTTTGAGCCACCAAGGCACACAACCCCATTTTTTTCAGATAGACTATGGCATAAGTTTTTTTAGACTCAAACTGTATGTTGCTTGTTTATTAGAATATTTCTCTGGCTGGATTGAGAGGATTTAAACATATCCATATTGGACTGTGGGAAGCCATCATACTTTAGAGAAATCAATAAATCTTACGTAGTAGACTGATGATTTTCTGCAATTTCTGCTGTAACTGTTGCATCAGTTCCTGTGACAAAGGAAAGAGTGTGTGTGACTCTCTCATAAAAGGAAAGGAAAATTGACTCAAGAGCAAAGATATGGAACTACCTGAATTTTCAATCAATTGCACTGTTGTTGATGTGATTGATTCCTTCTGTTGGACAGGATATTGTCACAGTTTAAAGTGTTGCTTGCCCTTTTGGTGATGCTGACTTGCTGTATTCTGTTTTTTGTTGTTTTGCATAGGATCCAAACTACTGGATACAGGTACATCGACTGGAACATGGAGATGGAGGAATACTAGACCTTGATGACATCCTTTGTGATGTAGCAGATGATAAGGACAGAGTGAGTTCAAGTCTAGGGGAAGCTGCTCTGAATATGTTTTGTGAAAACTTGTGGTGGTGGGATGGGCTCCCTTTCTGTTTCAGACACACATACTTAAAAGAATATGTGGGCTATCCTGTTTGTTTTTTCTTTTGGTAATATGTATCATGAATCTTTGCAGCCTTGAACTTCAGGGTTTAATGATTTTCTTTAAACCTGGAACTTTAATGATATGTTTTAGAATTTTAAATTGCAACTTTTTAAATTGCAATATCTTTAAAAGGCTTTCTACCTTATTTTAAACAAATATCATATCTTTCTTGACAATTTAGATCCATCATTCACTCTATTTTAGTTTGCGATATATAAGGTCTCTGAGTTCTGAGCCTCATGTTGGCTATGGCAGCAGCTGATTTGCTCAATGCTCTCCTTTGCTACAAAATGAATGAGTGAATTTCAGGCATCTTGCCCCACGTGAGCTTGGATTCCAGAAAGCTATCCTTCCCCCCGTCATTGCTCTCAGTGTTTTCATACTGCAGCACCATTCTTCTCAATAATCTGTGATCATGACATGGTGAGTGTGGCTGCTTGTGAGCTTTAGCATTTTTCTGTGCTTTCGGAGGGGATGAGGAGGAATGAATCAACACCTTAAGAATCAGTGGCAGGATATTTGGCTCAGTGTATAGAAGTCAGCATATTTGTTGTTGTAAAGAATTTAGGTTTGACATGTAAGGAAACTACAACAGAGTTCATGGCCATATAAACAGTTGTGTTTTCATGGCTGTGTTACAGCAAAGCATAGGTTAAATCATGGTTCTTACATCATGGGGGCAGAAGATGGTAAAATCATATGGACACCTGCTCTGGGTCCTCTTGGGGAGCTCTCTGATTACTGACCCTTTGCCTCACCTCCCACTGCTCTTTTGTTGTGCTGTGAGCTGCATGAGCGCAGCTGTTAGATCTTATTCACTCCTACATTACTGATGATTAGCATAGTGCCTGGCACAGAATGCCAGATACTTTATTTTCTAAGGAAAATAAAAATTTCCAATACCAAATATTGTGCAGGTGCCCTTTTCCAGCCATATTAATAGAAATAGATGAAAAAATGTTTTAATGTGTATCTCCCTGTCCCATCCTTCCCCTCTCCTTTTCCCTGTCTTCTTTGCTTATTTTTTCCTCTACAAAAGTAATACAACTTGTTGTAACAAAAAAGACGCATTAAAGAAGGAAATCACCAGTGATCTCATTTGCTGGTCAAAGCCCATCACTCTTATTATTTGATTGAATTTTGTTTTTTGACCTTTTATTTCAGTTGTAGACACATACTTTTTATTTTAAAAAAGAGGTAGTGAGTAGTAGCCTTTTTTCCCTTTGAGTTGATTATAAATATTTTTCCATTTCCATTAAACATAGCTATGCCAATACATCTGTATGGTATTTTATGTGTTTATGGACTATTATTGTACTTGTTCTGCATGTTTACATTATTCTGGAGAAAGATGAGGTGTTCATATCTGTATTTTTGGGTTGTGTACAGATTTAGGTTCCCCTCAACTTATCACCATTCTCCTTTATACTTTGATTTGTGCATTTCATAACAGCTAGTAAGAATCGGCTTATAAGATTGCCTCTGTAATATGCCTCACTCTGGTATATTATTTGAAATAACCTGTTGTATGAGTAGGATTGGTGGGGCTGTGCAGTCTCTGCTTCTGACAACTTTAAGCTAAATGGACTCATTAACATTCAGCATCATGTATAGCATCATACGATTTCATAAAGTATAGGCTGATGTTTCTCATTCTTCTCTGTGTTCACAATCAATTGAAAACATTCTAAGCAGAGTTTGCATTTCAGTAGGTAGAATGTGGAGATGTAGATGTTCAACAATTTGCTTTTTAAGTCTTTTAAAATGATTTGAGACTAATTTTACGATCCAGGATATGGATGTGCTGTGGATGTTTCATGTGTACTTGAAGATATTGTGTCCTGTGCAGCTGGATTGAGTGTTCATTAAAGATCAGTTAGATTAGGGTGGTTGGTATTCTTGTTTTGGCTTTTGGAGTAATTTGTTGCTCATCCACTGAAATTAATATATTCGTCTGTCAAGACAGTTAACTATTAGATCACACACAAAAATGAAAAGACATGCAATATGATCTTCTGAAATAGTGGCATATTAAGTCACAGGATACTTAATAACTCTTATTTTACATAACTGGAAACTCTCAACAATGACAAAAAGACAAACCAAATCAAAAACCAAAAAAAATACGGAAACATAACAAAATGGCAGTGAACACTTACATGGAAATAATCCTGTTAAACCTAAATGGCCCGAATGCACCAGTCAAAAGATGTAGAGCAGCTGAATGAATTTCAAAACAAAGCCCAACCTTCTGCTGTTTACAAGAAGCTCACCTTACTAACCAAGACAAATACAGACTAAGAGTTTACACTGGAAGACAGTTATGTAAACATATAGCCACAACAACAATAAAAATGAAGAACTGCTATAATACCTGATAAAATAGACTTTCAATTAAGAAAGGTAACATTCAACAGGAGAAAAACAAGTAACCCAATTAATGAGTGGGCATTGAGAACTTGTTTAGAAGTTTTAGCAGGGGAGCTCAGCTACTCATACACCCTTGGCTGAAGAATGGTTTTTCCTTTCTCTTCAGCTGACATGCAGCTTCAGGAGGGGCATCCATGAAGGGATGAGGGAGACAGGGACACCTGCCTGGCCAGCCAGAGCCGCTGAATCAACCCTGGTGATGAATGGGATGGCAGATGTTGCACATCACCTCCACATCTCCAATTAATAATTGGTTAGCAGATAAGAACAGATAATTCACCAGAGATGATTTCATATGCCAAAAGACATGAAAAAAACATTCATCACTGATTCTAATAAGAAAGATGTAGGTTAAAATCACAATGAGATAAATAGCTCATGTCCATTATAAAGGCACATATTAAAAAAACTTCCAACAAGTATTAGAGAGGCTGTTGAACAAAAGGAACCCTGTTGGAGAGAATTATATGCATCAAAGAGAGTCTGAATGATAAAAATAAATATTGGACATTCACACAGCAGATAATTTAACAATATGCAAAGCACTTTAAAAAGCTAGTGAACATCAGAACATATTTTGAAACTGCATATCCCCTATGCGGTTTAAGAGACTTCGAAGACGTGAGTGAAATGAAAAAGAGACACAGGGATGATGGTGGGGGAAAAGTTATGTTTTAGATTTTGCATTATGCAAATCAAATGATGATAAGTCTAAATTTCTGGGACTTTTGAAAAAATACTATATAATTAAAATAAACCCTTTAACTTGAGAAGAAAGTTTTAAACTTTAATGAGTAAAATATGTTTTTGGTAGTTTATATCATGTAGATTAAATTCAGTTTTAAAACTGAAAAATCCTAGAGAATGCAGTGTGACTCAGGTTGAAATAGCTTTTAATTTTATTTTTAACAGAATACTCAAATATAAATAAGTACATGTAATTTTTATTTTGAATGAGTTTTATATAGTAAAAGACCTATTTTTGGTTGCAAGTGTAAAAAATGTGATAATCCATAACATCTAACATCCAAATTCACATGTATTATAGTATGAATTGTTCTCAGTGAGAGATTGTGTGGAGTCAGTTGTATGTTTTTCTTCATGACTGAAATTTGATGCTGATGTAGTAACCCTGGAATGTTTTCAACTATTTCTGGCAACTATTCTTAATAAGGATCTTAACACCTGTTTTGCTTTTAGGTAAAAAGCATTACATATCTCCTAAACAATAAAATCCCTCTTAAAAATGCCCTTTTTATGAAAATCTCCTGGCTGCATGTTTACAGTATAGATTTCTGATCTGGGTGAAATAAAATCTCTGTGAACTATGCCTAGGCATCTGTATTTTATAATCCCCTTCAGGGTGTTTAGGCTCTTTAAACTTTGAAACCTTGACTTTAATGACCCTGCCATCCTCAGCCTATGTAAATGGGGAAAATCCACTCTAAGGTGCAAATTTTATAAATGCTACTGTGAATTCGAAAAACTATTTTTTTATAGAGGGAAATTAGGATTAAGAGGTAATAATTCAAACGATAGGAAAAAAGTATACCTAATTAGCTAAAATTTTTTTCATTATCATTTAATTATCAGAGTTCAGTGCCGAGCACTCAGGAAAGTTTCTTTTCTTGCCAATACAAATCCAGTTACCAGGATTTACCCAGATTTGTTAAAAATGACATTTTGTGGATTGTGGTTGAGTTCTTCAAATAGGTTTTTTTTCCCCCTGAAATTCACAATATTCTAACTACTTTGGGCACAAAAAAATGCCCTGTTTTCTTTGTCCCTTTTCTACATTTTTGCCAGTAAGGAAAGAATCAGAGCACATAAACTATTGTGGTATTTAGTCACTCTTAGTTTCTGATCTTCAGTTTTCTTACTAGAAATTTTACCAAACTGTGGAAAAAATCCGAAATTGTTCTCATATTATCTCTGGCACCATGTAGAGCAACTTTTTTTTTTAAATATTTGACCTTTTACCAAGTGTTGAGCTGCATTTTTTTCAGAATTTCTTTACTGGTCTTCACTATTGTACATCTCAGTTCTCCTTACTAGTTTTAGGTCCTGCCATTCTGTGTACTATGGTAAATTTAGACATCTCAAAATAAATTAAAGAATACAAATATTTGATAGCCCCTTCCCTCTGTATGTGCTTGTCACCTGAGGGTGTGTAGCGGCCGGAAAGGGGTGGCACTCTGGGCAGGTTCAGGATGGTTCTGGGCGGACGGGTCAGGGAAAGGAGTCTTGGAGCCCTCGGTGGCTTTTATGCTTTATTCAGTAGAGGTGGCCAGGTACCTGGCAGACATGGATGCTGGGAGGCTGGCAGGCCTCCCAGCCCCCAGCGCATTGCACCCTCCCGGCTGCTTCTCCTACTGCTGCTGCTCCTCAGTACTGTTGGTCCTGTTGGTCAGTCCAGTTGGTTCTGGTGTCCTCATGACGCCGCCCATTTAAGCCCGTGTCCAACTCAGGTGTGCCCACTTGCGCATGCCCACCTGGAATGCTCACAGCACTGCAGGTGTCCATCATCACAGTGGTGGGAGGGTGGAAAGACCTGATTTCTCTACCCCTACAGGGTGTAAGCAGATTTCAGGCATAATGGAACAGAATATAGGGTTGGAGGGAAGCGCATTTCTGTATAGGTGACCAGTGAGGAGGAAGTCTTTTTCATATCTTTGGTGCTCATCTTGAAATAAGACACAGTATCAGGCCTTCCCTTTGTCATCTTTGCATATCATTGTTTTGTTTCTACCAAGAATGATGTCATACCTGTTCTGTTTTGATGATGATCTTGTGACATATCTTTGTTTTTGCTCTTCGTAGAGGACAGGTTGAAAGGAACAGCAGTCTAAACTCTTGGAAGAGTTTGTATGTTTAGATTGGGGTCCCGGGAGGGTAGATGATCACTGTGGAGACTGTTTGCTGGAGTCTTTGGGGGATAGTCTGGTCTGTGTCCTCAGAACAATGTTGAGGAGAAAAAAATTAAAAACTTCATTGGAATTGTGGACAAGTAATTTTTTCAGCTATAACAGCTTTGTTCCATGTCCTATAATATGGTTATATCTTTTACCCCTTTTTCTTAGTAGTAAGTAATTCTAAGTACTTTTAAAGCAAGAAATATTCTATATGAAAGTGGGAATTTCCAGGTTGGTTGATTTTGGAGATAAGTCCAGTTGTCTCCAGATCAGAAATGTTTCCTTATCCATGGGGTTGGTTCTCCTTACATGAAAACAATCTTAAGTAAGGGTAATCTATCTTCAATTAACACAATAGATTACTTTTTCTCAAACTACTTTGATGAAGGACTGGATTTGTTTTCTTTTTCCAATTTGTGGCAGACCAATACTTTCATAAACTACAATGCAAATTAACTAGTGGGGAAAATTGGCTTATGTTTTTACTTGTCTTGATTTCATCTATAATTAGAGTAAAAAACAATTTATTCTGCCAGGTTATTGTAAGAGTTTCCAAAGCTTAGTCTATCTCTATACTTCACAGGAGACTAGACTAACACTTTGAAAAGTGCAATATGTATCTGTTAAATACTGTCATCATTAAATTTCCTTTACCTAGAGATTATGGTATAATGTTCAGTTACAGAATTTCTTTAATGATCAGTGTGTGTGTGTGTGTGCACGCGCGCGTGTGTTAAAAATGATATGCCTTTTACTAAAATTAATAAGATGTTAGGACTATTAGCTAAATTAAAACTATTACCTTGAATGCACTGTCTTCTTGGGGTTAGACTTATGTGTGTCTTAAAGCATTGTGTTTTGTGAGGTTCTAGTAATTATACAATTCTGAGTACTATGTCATGCATATTAATGTTACTCAATACTTACTAGATACCTAGTTCTCTGTTTTCTCACATATCTTTTTTTTAAATTTATATATATTTGACATCAATTGTAATCCCCATGTATTCCCCATCACTATATCACCAGTGCACCATCTCAGTCCCCCGTGCTACCATCTGCCCTCAACCCTACCCCCTCCCCACCAAGTGTCCCCAATTAGTCCTTGTCTTTTCATTTTTGGTTTTTGTGTCTTTATTATTATTATTGTTCTTATTCTCATATATCTTATTTTCATGATCGCTCTTCGCACTCAGCTTCATTTCAATTAGATTGACATAAAGTGAAGATGCTCTCAGTGCCTCTTGAAAGCACATATAAACACCCCTCGTTCCAGATACAGGAGGAGTGTTCGATTCTCCTAATTCATTATGCTTGTGAATATTTTGTCATCTAGTTTCCTGAGTACAAGGTGTGGATTAGGGTATTGAATCATCATTTCTCATTCACTGGCAGAAGTGAATGTTGAAGGAGTTTAAATAGTAGTCCTACTAGAAGTGCTCCTATATTGAAGTAGCAATTTGATCCTATCTTGTAGCCTTTTGTCTATATTGGCAAGGAATGAGTTAAAGAGATGTCTTTGAACTTGCATTGTTTACTCCCTCTGACTCCCAGTTGTGTTGCTACAACACCCTGTTTTACTCCTGGCTGTTTAACTGGGGAAGGGTGTTTTCTTTGGGTGCTGTAGAACAGGTCCTTGGACTCCCTGGTAAATCTGGAATAAGTGCTGCCATATGCAAAGTCTGTGGGTCCACTGAGGGTTACCAATGTGGAATAGGTCCTGTCTTCTACCTACTTTGAATTTCTTGCCCTTTTTAAAGGACTGAACAAAACATAGCTCTATATTTGGGTGTTAGGGAACGTTTATTTGGTGATCTTTTATTCCATAGTTAGTCGTAGAATTTGAGTCACTTTATTTTACCTTTTTAATGGATTGGAATGGCAGATGGATTAAAAAGGACACCTTTAAAGTGATATTACACTTTTTCTACTACCTCTCAGAAGAATTCTGTCCCTCTGAGGTTTTCAAGGTCACTGAATAGCAAAAGAGCTACTTCAGGAGCTAGCAAAAGGCAGGTTGGTACAGAAGCTTCTGACTATTTTAAATTTGCTCTGGAGTTCAAGTTAGCATTTGTTCTTTGTATTTATTCCTTAGTATTATTTAAAAATTTTTCTTGATTAATTTGAGCTTATAACCTTAAAAGCATATTGATATTTTCTTTAGCACCAGTCTTCAGGTGATGTTTATTGTGTTTGTTTATTAATTTGCTAGGTTTGTTTAAATTTGTGTGGCACAACACACACTTGTAATGTTATCAGATGATTCTGATGAGTAATATGAAATTTATAATAAAACATTGTTTTAATGTAGACCCTTATGTTACTGAAATACCTTTCTGAAAGGATTACTTGAGTTTTATGCATAAACAAGATATTAAAATAAGTGCAAATTAGTGCCTACTTAATATCAAGGGAATTCATAAAGTTGTTTGGATTTAAATTTATTTTTTCCTAAGCGATACTTTGAGATGACTGAATGGAAATATGAATGACAGGAAGAGATTCTGACTGTATGCGCTCTTGGTGTTTTTATTATTTATGTGCTACATATATAACTTTTGGCAGTTCAAATAATCTCCATTATATATCTTTTAAGAGTAGTATTGTTCCAAGTTAAAAGATTCATTTTTTTGTTAACATTTTTGGAGCTAGTTTTATTGTTGCTGGACAACAATAAAAGGTAAAAAGTAAAACTAGCATCACACATAAATTGTGTGTGTGTGTGTTTTTTTTTTTTCTCTATAATTTATTTTTGGATGAGTGCCATAGGTTAGGTGTGCCTCCCAGTGGTCATTTGATAGAATGGTTATTCTTAAACACTTTTAAGAAGTAGTCATGGTATCCAGAAAACCATGTCTCTGGAATGAATTGTGCTGGCAACATTTACAATTTGTGCTTAAGAAAAACTTTATTCTTGTAATCAAATATGTGATGTTGATCTGGCTAGCTTATGAATTATATGTGTTTTGGAGCCTCTTTCAATGGTTCATCATATACCATTGAAAGATCAATGTGGACACTGAAAGTTAATATGTATCATCAATTCTACACTTTTATTTTTGCTGAATATTAAACAGTTTTAGTTTCATCTTCTTTCCTTATTTTCTTTGTTATGGAGAATGAAAGTGACCTTTTGGGACAAAATAGATCTATCTTGAGGTGAAATAGGTAAGAAACAAATCAAGTTTGAGATATTCCTAATCATTAGCATCTCCTCCAGCAGATATTACTACCATATTGGATGTTTGTTAATAACAATTCTCAACAACCCTGAATTATTCAATTTGGAAGTGTTTATGTTCAGATCAATTTGACTTGAATTAAAGATAGTAAAACTTGTTTTAAAGAAGTTAAATCTACATATTTTAGAAATATATGCCAGAAATATATGAGGAAATCAAATATGCTGCCTTAAAGGATTGTTGCTGATTAAGTTAACAAAATGATGTGTTTTTTTCCCTCCTTGAAGTATAGCAAATTTAAACTGTACTTGAACTGGAGGGCAGAGGCCTGGCATTTGACACTTGAAAGTTAAATGAGTATCTTGAAATTGTTGTTAAGAATTCTTTGGCATTGTTTGTAGAAGGTGTTAACTTAGAATTTTCTGCCAAAATCCAATTTGTTTAATTAAATTCTGCAGAGCTTTCTAACTTCCTGCCTTAAACTACTTCTAATTACTTGTAATTCCAGTGGTAATAATAATCATAGTGTTCTGCTTTTCTAAACATGCTTTTAAATGATTAAGTTCCAAGCTGTTGGGTAAAATGGTATTATTTTTTCATTATAAGGAGGATGTGTGGGACATCCATGCTGCTGTTAAAGAGCTCGAGTAGACCTTCTGTGCAAGGTTCCCTGGTCATTTTGTGTGCAGCGATGTGTACTACATAAAAAAGGCACATTTCCCCCCCTCAAGCAAGCCATATCCCTTCTTTAGAGATGTTTCTTTGCTAGATGTCAGCATATGACATTTAAGCAGTCATAAAATAACAGTTTTGTGCATCATTTTGCTTGAGGAAAGGTTTTCCTGAAAATATAAACATGAAAATTGTTGTTTTATATATATTTTGAGTGTGGGGCGATGATAGTTAAAATAAGAGTATGTTACCCTTGAGTGTTGTCAAGAGAATCGAGATCATGTATTAAATGGGAAAAAAGTCAGAGAAGCTGAAATGTATTTGTGTATTCACAAGGGGAGGGATTCAGTTTATAGCATGTATGATTGAAAAATCTGCCTTAGCAAAAATACAATGTGGTTTTGAAGTAAATAGTTTAAAATCATGCATGAACATGTGTACATAACCTCGTGCATTGATTTCAGTCATTTACTTCAACAACTTTGTGATCATCTATATTCATATCTATATGCTGATTTCCACATTTTGATTACAGAGAAAATCAGTCAAGATGTAGAAGTCAACAGAATGATGCAGTCTAAAAAGGTTGCTTAGTGGTAGAAAAACAATTGATTATTACTCAGAAAGATGATTTTTTAAAATTCAACAAAAACAAATCTTAAGAGCTTTAAGTTAAATATACACTTAACAGTCCATCTTTTTAAAAGCCTCCCTGTGTAAAGTCAACACTCAGAACTCAAAATAATTCTGCCCTTTTCTTAAGGGGCCTGAAGGTAATTATTTTGAATCCTTTTAAAATTTTGTGTTTAAACACCATAGAAATTTGTGTTATTTATTTCATGTGTACATGCAGATAGTATAGTATGGATCATTGTCTTATAATTTTCCATGTTCTGTTATAAACAACATGTGGAAGGATTGTAGTTAATCAGTTTCGCCCTGTGCACACAAAGTTGTAGTTTTATACCAGTCATTCTCTACACTATAGACAGTGCTTCTGGTCAATGAATAAGTGCAGGTATGTCTAGGATTTGAAGGACAGCTTTGTTAATTGTAAAACATTAAGATATATGTTCTTGTTAATGTTAAGTGCTATATGAGAAAACAACTTAAGGATATGTGACAAATTAATATATAGTACTGTTTTGTAAATCGTTTACGCCTATGACTTAAATTTCTAAATAGAAACAAAATGGATACATGTGGATAATTTGGAAGAGTGTGTATACTTTTCCATTATCAGAATAGTTTCTTAATCATTGTAAAAAAGATAGTGTTGCCTATTAATGTCACCCATATATAAAGGAGACATGTTCCTGATAGGTTTTGTGATAGTTTGGCATGTACATACTAAAATATCTAGAATTTTATTTCTTGTTACTCTTGTGTTGCAGAAGTTGTATGTTTTCTTCTTCTAAAACATGAATTAATGAGTTCCTAAACTTAAATACAATTTACATTTTCAAAATTGTGATTTTTAAATATTAAGTTTCACTTTACCCTATCCAATTAGATGGAAACGTGCTCAAAAGTATTAATTGAAAAAATCCACACTTTGTTTTTGTTGCCCTCTGAGTATCCTAAGGCAAGTAGGCTCTATTTTCCAAACCTGCTATTTGAAGCAGGTTTTTCGTCTAGGAAAATGTGTAGGGCACTAGGCATTAATTATACTCCTCTGACATTTCTTTATTAAGGTGATTAATAAAGAATCTCATATGGCAACCAGATTTAAAGTACATTGAGATAATTTTGGACTTAAGAATAAAGTAATTCAGAGCCTCTAATGTGTACATATTTAGTGGAAGTAAGGTGTAGGTAAGGAGAGAAATGGAATTTGTTATTCAAGGAGTAGTCAGAGACTGCTGAACACAGTTTTGTTTTTGTTTTTTTAAGAATCTAGTGGGTTTTTAATT
Source organism: Galemys pyrenaicus (assembly GCA_019455555.1). NCBI lineage: Eukaryota > Metazoa > Chordata > Mammalia > Eulipotyphla > Talpidae > Galemys > Galemys pyrenaicus. The sequence continues at coordinate 6,232,295 of JAGFMF010011673.1, forward strand.
TCATTTTTATATTATATTTTATTAATTTAGTTTTATTTTCTAACCCTTCCTCCAGATAGCAATTGAACCACAAAACTAATAACTAAAATAGACATTACTACCAAAATTCAGAAAGTGTAAGACATTGATTATTTTGAATAAAATACTTAGAATCTTGTAGTTGGAGGATTGATTAATTTTTAGGGGAAGCAACAATTCCTGTATGAGAATGTGTTGAAATGAATGAACAAAAATGTAGGTGTAATATAGCTTTTTCCCACTGTATTTTACATCTCAAGCACCAAACAACTTTTTAAAAAATTTTTAAAAAGTTATTCAAACATGGTAGACAAGGCAAATGTATAACTTGAGGAAATATATTTTAAATGTCTTCTTTAAAAATCTGACTTAATGTACATATATCAGTTTATATTTAATGAAGTTGGCGTTTTTACTTAATTGATATATATACACACACACACGTACATTTGCGTTCTCTGACTCAAAACTATTTTTCAAAAACAAAAAGTAATACCTGTTATTTCTCATTTGTCTTGCCATTGTATGAGAGCCAGGGCTTTGTAACAGAAATAATACACACAGGCAAAACCTAATAGCAGCAGTCTTATACTACATGTGATGTCACCCTGAGCTTAATTCTTTTGCTTTGAGGATTATTATACTTACTGATGATAAATGTAACTTCTATGTGAGCAACTGTTGACAGGTGCCTCTATTCATCTGTCCCTGAAGTCCTGGCTGACTGTGTCTGATGAGTCTGGAGGCAATCTGTGTCTTGGTTTTGTGAATCTTATTGGCTGCCCATTTGTTGTTAATCAGTTGAAATGAGGAGCTAGAAATGTAACCTTACCTTCTCCCCCCTCCCCGCCCCCCTCGTGAGGATCTGTTACACAAAGCTTGAGTTTGTTATCATTTCAGTTCCTTCATGTGTCATTTAGATACCTCTTAAAAACAAAGTTGATAGCATAAATAAAACAATAAGCAAAATTCCTTTTGGATCAAGAGGATTACTGGATTGGGTTCAGAATTTTTATAGGTTTATTTGATTTTAGATGTCATCTAATCTAGAAATTCTAATGCATGAGTTGATCCAGAGGCTTATTGATAAACCAAATTCATCTATCTCATTTTCTCAAGATGACTCAGAACTTGCTGAATCAGGATCTTTATTACTGGGGCCAGTTAGACACTCTGATGATAAGATGGAGTTAGACACCCCCTCTCTCATAGTTCTCCAAGTGAGTCTGGCCTAATGTACTGGACATTGCCAGGTAAAGAAACAGCTCTGGAGAAGTCAAGGCACTTGGAGAAGGTAATTGTGGTAGTTTTGAGAACAGAACTTAATGGCAATTGAGCATATTGTGTGTGCTCACTTCTGTAAGAAGTAAGAATCATAATGGCTCAGATAACTAGAAGTAACGAGCAGTTTGGTCAGCTGGTACTTTGTACTGGCTGGTATTTTTGTTAGTCTTTGTGAAGATGTCCACTGTGTTTGAGGCAGGTGAAAAAACGTCTGTGATTGTTAAGGTGTGAATGTGAGTGGAGATAGGCAGATAGCCAGGATAGCCACTAATTAGTGCTCAGATTTCCATGCCCAAAGTGATCTCCAGTAGTAATGACAGCGCAGCTAAACTACTGTCCTTTGGACATGAAAATGAAAAAGACAAGATCAAAGTATCTAATGAGGTTACAAATGAAGAATACTTGCTTGCTAACACAAAACATGACTTTGTTAATAACAGTCATTCTTTGATTATCTAACTTTGGATGGGTTTTCATTATGTGTCTTCAAGCATGATACATTAAGTAGCTTTGTCATATAGTATGTATTTGTATTTTTCAGAGTAGAATTTTTATTTCATGGAAGAATTGAAAACAAAAAATTTTAATAAATTGTGTTGGACTGTTTTTTTTTCCTAGAATGAAAACTATTTAAGGAGTCATATACATTAAGTAAACTTTTTTAAAAGTCATATTTTGATGCTTTTAGTTTGATACTCAAATCATCAAAATATAGGAAAGCTGGTATTTTGTCAGTTTATCATATTTTCTTCACTATTTCCAAGCTGATTATCACTTTTTTTTTCTTTTCATAAAATACACAGGCGTTTCCCCCTTTTCTTTCTTGATGTCTCCTGTTTTTATTTGTTATATTCACTGCTGTATCCCTGACACCTAGAACAATGTCTGGCACATAGGAAGCACTCAAATATTTTTTAAATGAATCAGAGTGAATTAATACTGAAAGTATTTTTGCTTTGAAAGGACTTTATTGTGCAAATAAGGTGTTTTTTTTTTTTAGATTCATGAAAATTAAATATTAACCATTGGGTTTGAGTATAACGTCACAGAGAAGGCTTTGAAATGTTCTCTTCCACCTGTATTTGAAGGCATTTAAATTGTGGGAGTCAAAAATAGTGAAATTCTGTCAAGTCTGATTTGGAGTGAGAAAATTGTCTTTTTTCTGTCCCTTCTCTCTCTCTCTCCATCTGCTCTTCTTGGATTTTGAATCTGTGGAATGGATATGAAAGATAATTTCTAGTTCTAGTGTCTGGGTTTTCTCTAATATCTCTAGTAATGCAAATAGACGTGAGAGATATTTTCTAGTTTAAATCTTCCATGGGATGTAACAGGAGTGTAGTGACAGTGAAGCAGGATATATCAGAAGTAGAGTTACCTACAAAATTGTGTTACAGACAATATTAAAATGAGAAGGGAAAGGTTGTACACAAGATGGTGTTTTTCTGGTGGCAGAAACAAATTTTTTGATATAGCCAAGAAATTTACCAGAGATATGGATGATTTAGACTCTGTCCTAGAACCTTCATTGTTCTTGTTTTTAATTTAGGTGAGGGCTTAAATACTTATTTATTGCTCACCTGTTTTATTACTTTAGGTCTATGGACAAGTTGCAATTACTCTTTTACTCATCTTTCCACGTTAACCTTCTTGGATCTCCTGAGGAAAATTTATATCCATCCAGGAAATTAAAGAACAAAAAGACATCACAGTATCAGTGCACTGCTTCTTCCTTAGCTCTCAGAAAATGTGTACTCATCACTCACTTTTGTAGGATCTTAGCACATTAAGATAGCAGGCATTTTTGCCTTCAGGTCCCACAAATATTTTAAAGAAAAATCACAACCTAATCAGCATTTTTTTGTTGGAATTTAAAAATAGGCACTAGCTATACTAATTGAATTTTGCATTCTGCTTAGTTGTACCAACACCAAATCCACCTGAATGGCTGAGCATTCAGGCATCAACCTTTGGACTAAAACACTGCACCAGATTAGAAAGATGAAATCCCAGGGTTTGTTCCATGCCGCTCATATATGGGAGTCCTTTAATGCTTATAATCATTTACTGAAAATATTTCTCAGATATGCCTGTTAAAAATTCATGTTTAAAACATTGTGCCTTTTTGGGTGCCAAACTGTCAAAGGAGAATATCTCTCTATTTACATCATGTTTTCATGATTTAGTGATGAGGTAACAACACTGTGGCCTCAAATTATTGCACTCCTATTGGTGGCGTGTACTGAATGCCATTGTGGAGCAGTTCATCTCTGGTCTTCATGTCACCAGCCTCCACTGCTTTTGATATTGATAAATGTGTTTTATGAAACACTGTAGAATGATTCTTGAAATGCAGTTCATTATTTCTTTAGAAATGGAATTCTGTTTTCTGATATATTGGCATTAACAAAGATTCCTTCTACCAGCTGGTTTACCATTGACAATTGTTTCATTTTAATGTTTTTTGTTTTTTCTTGGATCTTCAAGCCAGTTACTCAATTTATGTGTCAATAATCATGTTTCAAACTGGTAACTCATAATTAAGGTTCAAGGTCTGGAATAGATTTTTTGGTGGGGATGCAGAGTTTGGAATGCAAATCAATACAGGATTACAAACTAAGTTGATACATGATGCAGTTTAAAACTTATCCTTACTTTTTGGAACCATCAACCCCATATATAAAACATGTTTCTTGCCTTTATGAGTGAAGGAAGGTGAACACACCTTGAAGTACAAGCGCAACAAATAAGGAACAGGGTGAATAGTAAGTAGGTATTTAATAGGACAAATCTAAGTAAAAGTGTATTCAGATTCTTGTTCAGTCATTCCTATAGTGCCACCTAGAGTCTAATAAAGCTGAAGTAAATTTTAAGCTTTAACAAAGAACAGAGAAATTGAAGCTTTTTTATACTTTGTAATATATTGGGAATCAGGAAAAACTAGAGTCAGCAGCAGCTTCACTGTTTGATTAGTTCCTTAGTTTATGTTGCATGAATATGCATGCTAGGGTGTAAAAAAAGTCATTAATGCCTTAGTATTTCCATGCTTAGACTTTTTTTTGATGATCAGCTTGTCTTTAGAGACAAAGAAATTAGGTGATTCATGAGAATTTCTCTTTTGGTATGTTTATCCTTTAGTTTATTTGAATTGCTATGTCTCTTTTCATATGAATGAAATTTTATTACAGCTTTCACAGATATAATCTGTGTATGTAACTTTTCCAGTCAACTTTACTCACAGATATAATCTGTGTATGTAACTTTTCCAGTCAACTTTACTCACAGATATAATCTGTGTATGTAACTTTTCCAGTCAACTTTACTTAAAAAAAAAAATTTGGTAAATATGGTTTTACTTAATGTTTTCTCTACTTGGTAGGGTGTCCTTTTTTTTTTTTTTTGCCTTTTTTTGTGCTTATTTTCATTTTCTCTTTTTCTATATATGTGTATGTCATACACATACAAACTTATATAACATATAATTCATGAAGTGGTTCTATACTGTCTGCAAATTCCATAAAAATCATTACAGAATATGCTTAAAACTCAGAAATGAATTAGAAAAGAGATTCAAAATTTTATACAGGAAAACTTGCTTGGGCTGCATCTCTTGATAGTAGGGAAAAACAGAAAATAGCAACCATTAATTTGGCTAAGAAAAAGATTTTGATTCTATTTGCTGCTCATACAAACATTGGCATGACTAAATATTTTAAAGGGAGTCTTTTTGGGAAAAAATGGAATGTGAAGAGTTTTGTGGCAATGCAAAAGAATGACACAGCTTCTGTATGAAACATTCTATATGCCTGCATCATTCAGGTGTGGAGGGGTCGTCAGCAGCGAGCTGTCCTGTGGTCAGAGCGCCTGTTAGTCACCTTGATGTTTGTCTATAATCAGGTGTCTAGAAGTTAGAGAAGGAGCATTCTGAAAATGCAGAAAGCTGATTGTGGCTTGAGAAAGGGTCAGCAGGACATTTCAGCCCCTCTGAGGTGTCAGCTAAGGAGCAAGTTTTAAAGTGATCATATACAAAGTCATAGTATCATTTTCCTGACAAATCTCCAGTACAATGTCAGAGCCTGCCAGTAGCCTTCATATTATAGCCTGAGACCTGTCTTCCAGTGACAAAGCTGTATCTGAACCTTTATTCAGGGATGCAGGATCTTTCAAGAAGGACTTTAGGGATGCAAATACAATAGCCCGCTTTAGCCCCAAGACCCCCAGTGGATGCCTAGAACCATGGGTACCATGTCTTTTCCTATGCACACTTTTAATAAAATTTGCTTTCTATATTAGGCATAGAAGAGATTAACAATAACTAATAAAGGAATACAGTTATAGCAACATACTATAGTAAAAATTATGTGGATATGGTTTGCCCCTAAAATATCTAATTTTTAGACAACTGTTGACCTTGGGTAACTGAAAATCATGAATGTGAAACTGAGGGTAATTAGGGTAATAAGGAAGGGAATGCCCTACCTTCCACTGGGAAGGGCTAATCTGAAGGTCAAAGTCTATTTTCCATGTTGTTTCATTTTGCTGTCAGGAAAAGTTCCACTGTTGATGGGGTGATTAAGCTGTTTGTTTATGTTGTGATAACAGCTCCCTTGTCTGTGATTCTTTAATTCTGTATCAACTGATTCTGGATGGAGGCCCATGAATCATAACCAAGGGCCAGTTTTGGCTGTGGATGAATAAATAGGTCATGCCCATTATCTATTCTTTAGTCTATGCAAATAGTAAATTTTATTAGCTGTTATTTCTTTCGTAACTTCCACAGAAAGTAAGCTTTCCCGTTTTTCACTGTGACTTATTTCCTTCACACCACATAAATGATAGTTACCCAGAACATTTTTTTTTTTTTTGGCTATCAAAAGCTGGAAATTGGGGAAAACAAAAGGCCTAAATCAGGCCTGTTGAATAAAAGTAAATTTATATTTGCACTGTGTGAATGTCCCATTGCTTTACTCATGTATTTGTTGTAGTATGTTTAAAAGTAGGTTTTATATCACAGTAAACTGTTCTCATTAGTTATAGATGAATTTGCCTTGTCAGCATATTGCTGAAACAAAATGCATTTTTTTGGGCCCTTTCTTTTATGGTATAATGATTATAGGCTCAAATAAAAAGTAGGCTTTTCACTTGAGATTCTCGGTATGTTTGGGTAGACGATGCTATGTAAAACGGTGAAACATCTTTGTTAAATAAACTCCTCATATTATTTCTGTAAGCCCAATTAATTAGAATCCTAGCCTTTTGCAACAAGCAGAAGATAACTGTTGGTTTATAATTTAATGTGTAAAAGGATGTGTATTGTCAGTTCAATTTTTAAAATTTGTATTCATAAATTGCTTAGTTTATATTCATAAATTGTTAGTATATAGATCAGCAGATTCTGTTCTACAGTACCAGCATGTAATATGAGGGTAGACTAGGATATAATGAGAACAACAAAAAGTGGTATAAAATAATTTTCCTGTGTGGAAATAACTGAGCATAGCTCCTGTGGAGTCACCTACCTCTCTGTGTTCTTGCTATACAGGAATTGCTATCAGTTTTGGTGCTGATGGGGTCTGGTGTTGGCATTTTCAGCCATGGTGTGCCTACTAGTTGCTGGGCCCACCCTTTACAACCCTGATTATCATCGGTCTGTATGTTCAATGTGTACTTGGCTCAGTGAATAATAAATGGTACACTTTATTTTTAGTATTTTAGATACCTCATTTCTGCCCATTTTGCCATGTATTTCTGCAGCTGCACATTCTAGGCCATTGTGTGTGGCCTGTGCAGCACTGTGGGACTCTCCTCCATAAAGCATGATCTGATTTAGCAGCCCTGTGCCCTTTTATTTACATCTGTGTAAGTTGCTCTGAAAATACTGTCTTTAAAATATGTTTTATATTTATATTTATATTATGTATTACTCTAAGCTTAAATTGTCTGTTTAGAGAAAGGTAACCATATAGTATAAGCATTTATGTAGATGCTTTGGAGGGTACAGCCAAACTTTATCCTAAGATAGGCCTTATTTAAAATCAAGGACTTTTCCCTTTCCCCTAAGATCTGGAACAAGACAAAGATCACTGCTCTTCAATATAACACTGGAAGTCCTGGCCAGAGCAATAAGACAAGAAAAAGGTATACAAGGTATCCAAATAGGGAAAGAAGAAGTAAAATTATCACATTTGCAGATGATATGATAATATACATAGAGAACCCCAAAAGCTCTACAGAAAATCTAATCAAGCTAATTGGCCGGTTTAGCAAAGTAGCAGGATACAAAATCAACACACAAAAATCAGTAGCCTTCCTTTATACAAACAACCAAGCTGAAGAAGAAGAAATAAAGAAAGCCACCCCCTTTAAAATTGAAACCAAAAAATTTAAATACTTGGGAATAAATCTAACAAAAGAGGTGAAGGACCTCTACAAAGAAAACTACAAAACATTGCTAAAAGAAATAGAAGAAGATACAAAGAAATGGAAAAATATCCCTTGCTCATGGATTAGAAGAATTAACATCATCAAAATGGCCATCCTACCAAAAGCAATCTACAGATTCAATGCTATTCCAATAAAAATTGCAATGTCATTCTTCAAAGAAATAGGAAAAAAAATTGATAAAATTCATATGGAGACAGAAAAGACCTTGAATAGCCAAAGCTCTCCTAACTGAAAAAAAGGGAAGTGGAGGGATCACACTTCCTGACTTCAAACTTTACTACAAAGCCACAATCATAAACACAGCATGGTACTGGAACAAAAACAGACACATAGACCAATGGAATAGAATAGAAAGCCCAGAAACAAACCCACAAACTTATGAACAACTAATCTTTGAC
>JAGFMF010011673.1:6243913-6313553 GCA_019455555.1 Galemys pyrenaicus
AGGGGAGCAGCGGGCACAGCAGGAGAGGTCTGCCGCACCATGTGGGTCCCCTCCCTGGCCAGCAGCAGGGATCGAACTTGTGCTGCAGTGGCTGCGGTTGCTTCATAGTGCGTTGCTTAACCCTCTGCACCACCAGGGAGGCCCTACCTGGTGAACTTTTAAAAGCATAACAAAATACAAATCCCACTGGGTTTTGATATATTGGTTCTTTTGTATTGAATGTTGATTAAAGTGATCACAGGCACAGTGCTATGTCTTCTTCGTCTTATCAAAAAGAGGTGATTGTGCTACACTCAATATGAAGTACACATTATCTTTCTTTTTATTTATTCCCTGATTTCCTTCAACTGTGCCAAGTTTTAATTAATGTGCTTCAATAGTATGAACATTTGAGCATCTATAATTACATCTTGTATAGAAATATTGGAATCATCACTGACAATATATGTAACATTTCCTGGAATTGAGGTAAGTTATCTCGAACCTCAGGAAAATATTGGAATGAAATGTATTCCAGATGGTGTTTTTTCTATTTTGAAGGTCAAAAATAAAAAATGGGAGAAAGAAGTTTCATTTTACAGAGTGGAGAATAAATTTGCAACCCCAGTTTTAATAGTATGATTCCTTGTGGTTTATGGGAGCCATGGTAGTAAATAAATTTGATAAAGGAAGGGGATTTTGAAGAAATTAGCTTTGTTTTAATATTTTACTTCAAATTGATATGTCATAAGAAGTTTTTGGCTTTTTGCTATTATGTGAGAAGGCTGTTTTTTACGTCTCCTTTAGAATGTAAGTTTTTAAGCTCACATTGAAGATTACAATGAAGGCCAAATAAACCCTGGTTTTTAAATTCCTTTTGAAGATCATAGAGAAACATATGTATCTCTTACTCTACTTTCTCCTGTAGCATCTCTGTGAGCCTTTTTTTCCCATTCCCATTTTTGTGACTATTTTTATGGAATTTCATTGCCTCCCCATATCAGTTCTTAGTCATAGTCCGATGTGCTCTTACCCCTTCAGTTTTCATCCCTGTCTGTTAAACTAAATTCCTTGTCTCCACGTAGCTTTAAGAGGGACCCAATGGCTTCCCCTTGTGTGTGCTTTGTGTTGTCATTCCCAAGGTAAAACACATAATGTAGCTTCATTACTGTAAGAAGAGGGAATGGCCAAACATTATGTTTTCATAGTCTTATCCTCATGTTTGCTCTCCTTTGCATTCTATCCTCTTTTGTAGATTTTGTAGTGTTATCAACCACATGGTCACCTTGTTTGACCAGAAGAAATACAGACTAGGTCAATGCCTATTGTCTTTTGCAGATACAGACATAATCTAAACTAATATTTTGTGCAGTGTGTAAAGCTTGGCCTTAGAACATGGCTTTAGACGAGACATAAAGTATGTTATGTAAAATTTAAATGCTACTTTTAAGGAATTTTTAATGGATTTATAGGAGGTTTACTTTTTTTGAACAGCGTCATACAGGTAAGACTGTAGACTGAGTATGCTCATGCACATAAAAATTACTTGATTGTGTAAGGAAAATGACTTTTCTTAGAAACAGGTTTGAATTGTGCATATTATCTAAAGTTATCTTCAACCATTTTGGGTTGTGTTGGACTTAGAAAAACAATGTGTTGCGTCCCCTTCTATTTTCATAACACGTTATTTCAAACTTAAAAGTTTCTTCATTTAAGGAAGTTGATATGCCGGAGGGGGAAGTGTTTACACGCTTGAACTAATAGTGATAGACAGAGACTTTAGAGAGAAGAGGTATGTGTTAAAAAATGTTTTTGACATCAGCATTAGGAACAGTGGAGATGTGGAGATGGGGCGATGAACTCTGTGTATCTAGTAGCTGGGGAAGAATCACACAATGGAAGATTTTGAATGCCAGATATTAGATAGGAGTTTTGGAGTACCATGTGCAAGTAAGATGAATGAGGTAAGAGAAATGGAAAAAAAAGCAAATAATTTTGTATTTAGAATATAACTTGATATAATTTAGCAATATATAGTTTTCATGGAAACTTGGAGCTCTGTTTTTATTTTTCATAAGTGGAACCTTTGCTTTTCTACTGGCAGTTATTGATATTTTTCTACAGAAAGGCAAGGAGTGCATTTTGGATCCTAGAGAATCAGGATCTGGAGTCAAACTGCTTGGGTTCAAATTCAGCCCAATTATTTATTGGCTGTGTGATAAGTCACTTCTAAGTGCATCTATAAAGTGGTGATAATAGCACTATTGCAGGGGGGTTGTTGTGTTGGTGAAAACAGTTTGCTATATGATAACACTGTATACTGCCTCCCCCAATCCCTTTGTGCCTGCCCTCCCTTGTCCCTCTAAATCTCAGAGCCCTCAGGATGTTTATTGATGTCGACTAGTTTTTGAAATCTTTTTTTTTTTTTTTTTTTTGTCGAATTGTCCATCATGTGAATGTCGTAATATTTGTTTTTCTCATTGTATGGATGTTTTACCATCCTTGTTAGGTAACTTTTTTTTTTTTTTGCAGACTCTGTAAATGCAGTTATTTTGCTTCTTATTCATTGTTTGTATATAAAAAAGATACAGAATTTTGTATGCCGACTTTGTAGTCAGTCATTTGTTATATTCATTTTTTTTCCTAATAATAAATGGAGTCTTTGGTTCTTCTATATATAATATCATATCATCTTTAAATAGTGGTAGTCTCACTCATGTTTCCAAATTGGATTCTCTTTTCTGTTTGTCAGGTAATTTTAGCCAAAACCTCTAATACTAGAGTATGTTTAATAGAAGTGGTGACAATGGGCATCATTTTATGCTATATCTTAAGGGGAAAGCTTGCAGCTTTTCACCATTGACTGTTGGTTGTTGGCTTGTAATATATGGCTTTTGCAATATTGTGGTAGGTTCCTTCTGTTCCCATCTTGTTTAGAGTTTTTATCACAAATAAATGGGTGTTGAATATAATGAAATGCTTTCTCTGCATCTATTAATATTATCATATGATTACCTTTACATTTTTGGTATAGTGTTACTACTTTGATTATCTATGTTAAATCTATTATCTGATGTATAATCCTTGATTATAGTATAGAATTGAAAATTCTTTCTTCCCGTATTTTTAAAAACAATTAGAACAAGGTGGGCATTAGTTCTCTACAAATTTAGTGAAATTAATTTGTAAAGCCATCTGGTGCTGGGCTTTTGTTTTTTGGAAATGTATTGTTAACTGTTTGGTTTGTTAAATTCATCTGTTTCTTCCTGGGTTAGTCTTGGTAGATAATGTTGATTGAAAAATTTATCCATATCTTCAAGTTTATTGAATTTATTGGCACATGGTTGCTCATAGTAATCTCTTACACTCTTGTATTCTGTGCTATATGTAGTGATTTCTCTTCTTTCATCTGTGATTCTGTTAATGTGTTCTCTCTTTTTTTTTTTTTTTTTGTTATTGCCACTTTCATTATTTCCACTCTTTTGTTATCTCATTCCTTCTACTAACTTTTGGTCTTATTTGTTCTTCTTTTTCAAGTAACTTTAGATGCTACATTAGCTGTTACATTATTTGGGATTTTTCTTATATTTTAATATGGTCAATTATCTTCAAATTGATTGCTTTTGCTTCATTCCATGGATTCTGGTAATTGGTATCATTTTTTTTTCCCCCTCAAAGTAACTTTCTAAATTGTGCTTTCACATCCTTTATCCAGTTGCTACTAAGCAGCATGTTGTATAATCTGCAGTAGTTTTCCCTATTTTTTTCTTAGAGTTGACTTCTAGTTATGGCCTTCTGGTCAGATAAAGTAGTAGGTATGATTTTGATCTTTGTGGTTTTATTGACAATTGACTTGTGTCCCAAGAGATTATCTATTTTTGAAAATGTTCTGTGTGTACTTGAAAAGTTATATATGCAGTAGTTTTTGGTAAACTGTTCTGTAGATTCTGTCACACATATTTGGTTCAGCTCTCCGTTTAAAGCAGTTGCTTCCTTATTTATGGTTTGTCTTGTTGATCAGGTCATTATTGTAAGTGGAATATTAAGGTCCCCTAGTGTTATTGGTTTGTTACCAATATGACTCATGTTCTGTTATTAAATGTCTTATGTATCTCAGTGCTCCATCATTTTGGGTATATGAATGTTATTTCTTGTTATATTAGACCCTGAATCCTAATATAGTGTCTGTTTCTCTTACTACCATGTTGAAAGTCTGTATTTTATCAAATATAAGTATAGGTGTCACTGATTTTTTTGGTTGTCATTTGCTTGTGTAATTGTCTTTCTAGCCTCTAAATCTATGTCGGTGCTTGACTTTTGTTAGTAATTAAACCTAGCAGAATGTTGGGCTCTGTTTTGAAATCAATCCATTCAGCCATTCTATACCTTTTAACCAGTGAGTTCAGGCTATTTACACTTAAGGTGATTGTGATATATACTTTTAAGACCATTTTGTTAGTCATCTTCTTTTTATATTTTTCAGGGCTTCCTGTTGTGTTTTAAGTTCAAAACTTATATGTTACTTCCACTATTTTTTGTTTGAGGTTCCTACTGAGGTTAGATTATGGTGAACTATTTGTATTTCTGTTGTACTCTGGCTGATTCTAGTGGGCCACATTTTAACTTTCTTACTTCCCACTTCTTTTAGGTAATTTCGGTGTGTATTGTCTTGATAAAATTCACTAGTCTTTTTCTTTATAACCACCCAATTAAGAGTTATCTTATTTATTGATTGGTGTTTATAAATTCTTTTCATTTTTGCTTTTCAGTGAATTTCCTTATTCTTCCTTCTATCTTGAGTTTTAATTTTGCTGGGTAAAGAATTTTGGTAAGGAAGTACTTATCTGTAGTTATTTTAGATGTCTCTTTTCAGTCCTGTTCTTAATGTTGATTTTTTTTTTTCCTTATGATGTCTGCTGAGCATCTGATAGGTATTATCTTATAGATTAGCCTTTTTTTCTAACATTTTTAATATTCTCATCAGTTCTTGACTTTTATTATTATGTGTTTGATTGTATGTCTATCTGGTATTATTTTATTTGGAGCTCTTGGGTCTTTTGGGTCCTAACTTCTTACTCATTTCCTATATTGAAATAGTTTTCAGTGATTATTTCTTTAAATAGGTTTTCTATGCCTTTCTCTTTTTCTTTTCTTTTCTTTTTTTAAAAACATTCATTATTTATGCATACAAGAGTTGGGGTACAGGTCAGAATCGCGGGAGGTGAGAGGATTCACCAGAAACAGAGTCAGAGTGGGGAGCAGAACAGGCAGATCAGAGCAGCGGGCGAGGCAGAAGAAGTCTGCTGTGCCATGTGGGTGCCCTCCCTGGCCGGGGATCAGACTCACGCTGCTGTGCAGTGGATACTTCACAGTGCAGCACTCAACCCGCTGCGCCACCAGGGAGGCCCTCTTTTTCTTTTCATTCTGGTATTCCCTTGATATAGATTCTATTTCTCTTTAAGTTATCCTAGAGAGCTTTTACACTGTACTTTTATATACATATGTATATATAGCTTTTCCCTACCCTTTTCTGTTCTTGTATTCTCCAGTACTGTGTTTCTAGAGCTCATTACATCTCTCCATTGCTTCTGTTTGTCTGTTAACACTCACAATTGTATTTTTAAAATTAGCTCTATTGTTCCTTAACTCTTATATCTGAATGCACGTGTGTCATGTTGTTACTGTCTTTATCATGTTATTCTTTGATATCTTCTTTGTTCTTTTTTGTTCCATTAGTGTTGGCAGGACTGTTGCCCTGAATTCCCCTTCTCTATTGTTCCACAGTGCCACTAACTTGGGGCTCCTTTCACATTATTTTTGTTCTGGCATTTGTATTGTGCTCTTATGTCTCCACATTTTTTAATTTTGTATAGACTTTAGAAGTGATAGATTTTCACTGGTTTGATTTCAACTGTTGGAATTTGGGAGACTCATATTGATAAGTGGTAGTAGATATAAAATAGGAAGGAGGCAATAGGCATCAATGGATCCACCCCAGTAGACTCAGAAATGTGAATTTCCTGTTGTGAACTGTTTCTTTGTGATGGATGACCAATGTTTTGGATATCCCAGCCTAGGTTGGGAATAGCAGGTATTTTGGATATCCCAGCATGAGCTTTAGTAATAACCTCTTTTTTAATGGAAGTTCAAGTGCTTTGCGCCTCACATTGAAGTTAGTAGTCCTTGCTCTGTGCCCCCACCCCCAACAATGAGTCCTGCATCCTGCTTTGAGTATGCCCTTATCCAGTGACATGTTGGACCTTAGGATCCCTGATCTTGGCATTTGCCCATGTCAATAACTGAAGGGGCTCTGTACTGTAGTTGCTTATACCCCTCATGGGTTACACTGCTCTGTTATCACTCTAAACAGAGTTCACTGAAAGTTTTTCCTATTCCTTTCTGTTGGACTGTTGCTCCTATTTTGTTTAGTGCTAGTCAGTTTTTCCCTCTGGGGGTTTTTTTTTTTTGGCTTGTTTTGCATCAGTTTTGTTGTTTGTTTGTGTTCGGAGGAGGTGAGTCTGTGTCTTCACTCTGTAGTTATCTTGTAGTACTGTTTTTTAAATACTTCTAAAAACTGTTTTTCACAATTTTACTAACACCAGATGTGTTTGCCTTGACATATTCCCTATTAAAACCATGTGATCACATTCATATTTTTATCAAGGTTGCCAGTTCAATATTAGAACATTTTTATAGAGACAAGGTGTGAATTGTTGTGTTAACTTATGCCTCTGTGCTAATGCAAAGTAATTTATAAGAATTTTACCATAATTGGGTATTTTGTGTGTGTACATTGGCACCAGTGTTTCTCCTCTAGATTTCTCTTCTCTGTTCTGTAATCACTTCTCCAAGCATAGTAATTCACCACTTAGGTGTAGGGGGTATATTCTAAGACCCCAGCAAGTGCCTGAAACCTTAGATAGTGCTGAATCATAAGTTTTTTCTTATATAGTTGTACCTGTGATAAAATTTATATGTTAGGCAGAGTAAGAGATTAGCAACAACAATAACAAAACAGAGCGATTGTAACAATATACCATAATGAATTTTATGTGACTGCAATTTCTCTCTCTCAGAATACATTATTGTAGTTAATACTTGTGGACCATTGTTGACTATAGGTAATTGAAACTGCACACAGTGCAGCTGCAGATAAGGGGGGAACTACTGTAACAGTTCATAGAAAGCAGCGTCTTCCTTTAGAGATGAGGTACTTCTATGGAGAGCTAGCTCATGGTTCTAGGAAACATTTTCTTTTTGGAGAAGGAAAAGTTTGTCAAACAGGGAAATAGATGAAAGATTAGATTTTTCAGTCCTTAAGCATGAACGTGTCTTATTT
The DNA here is from genome assembly GCA_019455555.1 of Galemys pyrenaicus. Lineage (NCBI taxonomy): Eukaryota > Metazoa > Chordata > Mammalia > Eulipotyphla > Talpidae > Galemys > Galemys pyrenaicus. Next base: position 6,251,232 of record JAGFMF010011673.1, read on the forward strand.
TTTATATCTGCCTTTTTCTTATTTCATGCTTATTCTCAACCAGCATGAGGATTTGGCACAGGGTTGAAATCATATGTAACTGATGTTGTGAATAATTTTAATAAATATTTTGGGATTTAGCCATTCAAACAAGTGCTATTTCTTTCAAAGCAGTTCTCTTGAGAAGCTCAACATATTGTCCCCTTTGATGATTTGGTCCTCTCCATGGTAGGCTTATCCTTTATTAGGGAGATAGCTGATGCTTACTTTATTTTACATTAATTTGCCTTCTCCTATGCTTGCCCCTAAATAGTAGACCAGGCACACTTCCCTGGCTAGTAATAATTTTTTCTAGATTGAAATTACTTTTTAAATTACTGAAATTATTTTAAATCCTCGTTTGTTTTTCTGCAATATGGGATTTGTCTCCTAAGATGCGGTCACTGTATTTTTACACCACCAAAGCACCCGTAGTCCTCTGCCATAGTTCATTGTGTTCTCCTGTCCTCCTGTTTTCTTTCTTCCTCGTGGACCCCAAACATGAAAACATGTTTGCTGTACGTGCATTTGGGTTTTTGTGAGGCAAAAGACCATTGGGATTCGTTTTTGCTGACTGTTGGATCACAAAGTAGAATCAAGGGCTTAAGGTGGACATCAAATATTTCCAATTTAAAGTATCTGAAACAGAGCCTTTTTTTTTTTTAACTTAAGTGATTCTACTCCCAAATTTAGTGTTTTAGCTTATTCCTTCTTAAAGAATGCAACTTAGTCCCAAATACATGAGAACCTCCAAGACTTTCTCTTGGTCAGAAGAGATTTAGGCCCATAGTCTTTTCCCTTACACTTGTGATTTATCAATATCTCCACACCTTCTCTTTGATCCTTCTTCAGAGCTCTAAGTTTTGTCATTTAACAAAGCAATTCTGTTTTAATGCTGCTCCACTTTTCTTTGCATATGCTTTAGCTGTAAACATTTTGATGTGCTCATCTCCATTTTACAGTCTAAAGTCAAACCCACTTATACAGCTTGTTAGTTTATATATAAATTCCTGTTACAACCAAAGAATTTGCTTATTTGTTAGATATGGTGCTGGTAATCCATTCAGCAGACATTAACATAGTTACTCTTCAGAATTTACATCTGTCTCTTTTCTATGTGGGAACTTCTTGAGAAGCTACAGGCTTACATGGAATGGTGAGGTACATGCTTAGGAGACTGGGGCAGTGTATTGTTTTGGTTCAGGTTATCCACTGGGTCCTTCCATATCTATACTTTTGTCTGTTACTTCAAGGATATTGGCCATTTTGAAATTTTACTGTTTATATCCTGTTTCCACTCTGTCATGGACATCCATGTGGTTATTCTGCAGAGTCTCAGAATAACTGTGTACCCTGTTGTCTGGGATCTAGTGCTTGGTTTTGGAAGTGAAAAGAGAAAGTGAAAAGAGAGCTCTTTCTCAAATTCTTAAGGGAACAGAACTCCAGGGCCATCAGTTGCTTTTCTCACTGATAAGACCAGACAGGCACAAATTCTGATATGCTCCTTGATAACTAGTAGTGAACCAGTGAGGTGACCTACATGACCTGAAAACATGCACAGAAAGAGGCATGATTTACACAAATTAGAGTCAACTTGCCTGGAAACTTGATGAGAACCACAAGAAAAAAATGCAGGTGAGCTGAGCACTGTGATAGGCAGTGGGGACTCCTTGTAAAACAAGAAGAGATACTCTGACTGCTTCCTGGAATTAAGCCAACTTAAGGCCAGCCATTAATCAGGCCGCATTTTGAAGTGTAAAGTTTGCAGGGAACGTGATTTTTTTATGCTGAAATGTAAAATGTGAGCAGAAGATGAGTGAATTGTACTTTGCTCCACAAAATCAAAACCAACAACAAAAAAATCCCACAAAACCCACCTGCTTACCCAGACTGAAAAGAGCCTAATTAATATGATACAGATTTTCTGAACCATCTCTCTTTTACAAGCATATAATATTAAAACTGCTCATGAACATCAATCTCCTGGGCCTTGCCGGAGTGACCCTTCAGCAGGTTTTGGTCACTGAAGGTCACTTGACTTTAGAAGATGTAGCTGATGCTGCATCATGTGACACATCTATTGGAGGTGATGTCAGCGTCGTACCAGCCCCAGGGGAAGGGCTTCGGGGCATTCTGTGTACTCTCTAGGCTTTGTGGACAGGGCATGTCTTGAAGATAGACTATTGAGTCAGCAGTACCAGCGCACCAGGTGGGTTCTTCAGGTCACTTTAGCCTGTCACCCTCTTGGATTTGACTAAGGAGAGCTCGAGGTTTTGTCAGGATGCTGCCCTGTCCAGAGCTTGGTGAGGACGCCTCTACATCTGGCTCTAAAGCAGGGCAGGGACTTAGTTGATACCTGGTGTTAGTTTTCTTTGAAGAATGTGCAGCCTACTTTCTATTTGTAGTTCCCTCATGTGTGGGGTTAGAGCTGTTTTGTTAGAGTAATTTCTCTGAACAGTAAAGTAGTTACTAACATACACTTTTAGGATAGTAGTGTGAAGGGATTGTTAGTGCTTATTATAAAAACAGAAGATGTTGATATTAAGAGAGAATATGCCTCTCCTCAGACCAAATGAAGAAAAGTAGGGTTTTTGACTATATTGATGTTTGTCATTTAGAGCAAAAGTATGATATTTGTGAAAGTGATACCAAGAGCATGTTATTTGTATTCCAAAGTGTCCCGCACACTGGTAGGCACAGTTCCTCACGTGCACATTGGGCATGTACCTGCACCTCAGAGAAGATACATTTAATCAAGAAATGACAAATGCATTTACAAACCTAGCATCACCGCATCTGAAACTGGCAGTTGGTGCAGGGGAGTTTCTTAAGCACCATAAGGTTGGGTGTATGCAAGGGGTGATCAGATGTGCTAATTTCTATCCTTTTCATTATTTGGTTGTAGTGTTCTTTTGTGTTTGATGGACTGAGCGCCTGTAACACTTACACTAGTGAGCAAATTGACCATGAAGACAGCTTCAAAGAGTATTCATTCCCTAATGACTAATTTTTTTGCTAGTCTGTCTCTGATCATTTGGGCACCCTAAAAAAGTCCTTTGCTGCTTTAGGATTTCTCCTTTATCCTTGCATGCAGCTATACTACACTTGAGTTTACCACCCCACAAGTCACTCTTGGTGTTTTGGGCTTTATAATTCATGTGTAAATACTGATGCTCTTGTGATGCCTTTGCTAATTCCTTGTGTAGTCTATTAGGTAGGTCTTACTGGAGACTAAATTCTGGGCACTCCAGAGCCTGCTGAAGTTGTTCCATTAAAGCTTAGCTCTATAGCCAGGCTTAAAACTGATGATAGTGTTTTCCTGTTTTTAGAGGCTTTGCTTGTATGTGACAATATTAAGTTTATCCTAGGTATTCCCCTGAGGGCAGCAGGAATCTCAGTCCATCTCAGAAGTTCTGTATACTGTCTGAGATAGCAGGTCTCTTTAAAAGTACCACTTGGAGGGATGTGTATCTCCATGTTTGTGTGGTGTTCTTTAGAGCTTGCTTTTTTACAAGGCGTTCTTTGGTCTTATCAAAGTCTCCTCATAGCATTACTAACTTGAAAAGAGGAACATTCACAAAAGTTCTTGGTATTTGTTTTAAGATGAAATACTTCAGTATTAAAAATAAACTATAAAACATTCATGAAGGTTTTTGGAGTTCCTTTTAATAATTTCTTTGGTGCTGACTTTAGCATTGTTGCATTTATTACACTCAACTACAGTTCAGCTAGCTGTGTAGGTTTTTAATCTTGGATTCACATATGTGTTCTAAGATTATGTACCTTTACATGAAGTTTGGGTTTATTAGTAAAAATCAAATGCAGTCCTCAGACCCATGTGCTTGCCATATGGCACCATTAGGATAAAGTGTTTCTGTTTATAAATAGATATATTTGTGTTTTGGTGTGATTTGCATATAGAGTTTTTATCTCTAGGGTTGGTCCATCTCTAAGTGCACAGAGACGAATAATAAAAACTTGAGTCTCACTGCATCCTGCTTTTTGAGGTTTTAAGTTAGGCCCTTGGAGCTTGAATAAGTGCTCTGACCCAGCTCCCTCTGCCCAACTGCCAGTTTCAATACTATGATGCTAGGTTTCTACATGGATTTATGATTTCTTTATTAAATATTTTCAAAAGCTGACACATCCTCAAATAGGTGAGCAACATTGATATTGACTAGAAGACCAAAGTAAAGTAGCTTTAATAGGAATTAAAGCTACAAGTAGTCTGACTGTATCAGATAAAAATGGACTTTACAGAGTTTTAAATTTTTTGTTGCATATTGATCTGTCCTGGTGGGTTTGAAGATAAATCTTTAAACTGTTCATTTCCACTGCCCTGGTTCTACTTATATCTTTGAATACAAACAACTTGAAATTTGTGGAGTATTGTAGGTAAGACTGCTGACTTTGTGAATCCTTTACCCAGCAGACATTTTGACAATGTCTTTATGTAATTCATCACACTTCCATTTGTAAATGCACCATCCTTTTCTAGAAGCTGGGTGCACAGAGAGAATGAAGACAGAACCCCCACCCCCCCCACCCAAAAGCTTACAGTTTAGCTTATTGCTTACAAGGAAAAATAGACAATGCACCAGATATTCATGCACCAGAAAGGATGAATGATGGTTTGCTCAAACTGTGGTTCCACTTAGCTAAAGATAAATAAAGTTCCATATTTAAAAAGCTATCTTGCTTTAATTAAAGCAAGTTGTTTTCCTGCCAAGTGTTTGATAGCAATCAAGTGAAAGAGTGATTAATAAAGCTATTTTCTTAAATAAAGCAAATACTTTTACATTTCCAAAAAATATGGAAACCTATGTAGGGGCATATGGCATTGATGTCAAAGAGGACTATGTGAATTGTATGGAAATTTGGCAAGGGAGATAGTAATTGTATAAAAAAATGAGCACTTAATTATGGATGTGATATGGGAGATGTTCCTATCTAGTTATGTTCAGAGTATATGTTTATAAGGATTTTCTGATAGACAAAGTCCTAGCAACACTTCCCCTCAGATGATTGCTGGATGATGATCATGCTTTGCCTTATTGCCGAATTACTATTATGCTTTCTGAGGTATGAAGTGATATTAATGACCATTTTCAATGAGAAATAACACTTTATAGCCTTGCTATCATTTAAACATATTAAAATTATGTTGTAATGCAGAAGAACACCCTGGGGGAGAGAGATGAAAACATAGGCGTGTAATTTGAAATGCAGTTGGCATATAATTTGGACAACAGAAAAAAGCTTTAGGACAAAATTTTAATGAAAAAATACATTATTTTCTAAACTATTAATGAGAGAGGAGAGTCTTTTTTTTTTAATGTACCTGGGTTTAATTATGGTTACCAAGAAAGGGACATGTTTGGCTAATTGTACTGATCTAAACAAAAATTGAAAAGTTATTGGTAACTCTTTTATAAATAGTTACTTAAGAAAAACATAATTTACTTTTGACTATGAACATTTAGATTTATATTTTTAGTATTCTCAATATTTCTAATTTTCTACTTTCTTTTAAAAAAATCATGGTTTTGCACTGTTCCTGTGTTTGGAAGGTTATATCCTTGCTACTATTATGCATGTTGTTCATCAAGTTTTATTTTCGTCCTAATGATTCTCCAGAGAGTTAGCCAGTTAAAGAGGTTCTTTCCCATTTCAGATTTTGGCCTAAAGTTTTATTATAATACAATATTCTTTAACTGTATAGCAGAGAAGAATTAGAACATGCCAAATATAATAACATCGTCTTTTAGTTGACTCTAAAGATCTGATAATAAGTTGGTCATCTTTCTGTACTTGTACTTCTGTATTTCTCCTTTCATAGATAAGTTTATTCATTGATTCAGGGATTAATGGGTTCAAAGTGTGCTCAGCCCAGAGAGCGGGAGAGTTACACTTGGTCGCCATTTCCTGCCTGATCACCTTCCAAGTCATCTGATAGACACCATGGTGCCATATTCAGCATCTGAACCCTAGGTGCAATGTGGGACACCTACTCTTGCCATCAGTGTTTGGGAACAAGGGGGTTCCAGCTGTCTGTCTTGGCACGGCTGTCCTTATCCTGACTGCCTTGTAGAGGCTGAGGAAACTGGCGTTGCCAGGGGAACAGAGTGGAACCAGTGTCCTACAAACATTTTCACCTCTATCTTTCCTAAGAGGAGGTATATATACATGGTAATCCCTAGGAGCTGGGCAGAAGCTATTGTGAGCCTCAGACTCCAGCATCAGAGATCAGACACCTGAAGTTGGCCGAAGCCGCTATTTCTACTTTTTAAAAATTTGGTTTCTTATTGTGAGAATACAAAATATTCTTAGTTCCCTTTTTTTGTGTGGAAGTACTATCCTTAGAATCCCTTTATCTTGGTTCCTCATTTAATGTCACTTTCTATAAGCCATACTTTCTGCTGTTCTGATCATAACAGATAATCCCTTGGAAAATTATGAAAGCATCCCAGAATGCACTACAAGGAAACTTAGTGTGATAAGCTTTATTTTACTCATTTAAAATACATGTTATTACCCTTAGTTATTCAGCAAATAACTTTATTTTTTTCTTTTTTTAAAGATTTATTTATTTATGCATACAAGAGCTGGGGTTCAAGGCAGAGTTGTGGGAGGTGAGAGGAATCACCAGACGGAGTGGGGAGCAGAACAGGCAGAGTGACTGAAACACACTGCTGAGGGTAGCAGCAGGAGAGGCAGGAGAGGTCTGCCTCACCATGTGGGTCCCCTCTCTGGCCGGCAGCAGGGATCAGACTCGTGCTGCAGTGGCTGCGGTTTGCTTCATAGTACGTTGCTTAACCCACTGCACCACCAGGGAGGCCCCAAATAACTTTCTTAAAGTTCATAAGCTATTCAAGAAATTGAGGTCCTGGGACTGCTAGCAGAACTCCACATGCTAAATGCATATTTATCCCCCATCCACCAGGGAAGATTTAATATGGCCTCATTCAAGGACTTCTTAATTATTGTAGCCCCTAAATGACAGCCTTGAGAAACTGGAGTCAGACTGTCAAAGGTACATCTTTAACCTTACTCGTAGATTTGTTTTTGAACTAAGGATTCCATGTACATGAGTGAAGTACTCAGTGTGCCTGGAACCTTGACCATGGCGCCCTCCTTCAGCAGCTGCCCTTGCCATCTCAGCCAGCACCACCTACACTCTGGCTGAGGAGAATGAACCTGCGTGCATGTCATAGTAGTCAGAGTTTCGTTGGAGTGCAGAACTGGGCCCTTCCTACTTACAGTTTTCTAAGGTTAGAAGATTAAACTTAGAAAACTCTCGTTGCACTGGCTGAAGCCTTGGTGTCCATTGGGTCCCTCTCCATGTTTCATCCGTTTCCTACTACAGGACACTTGTCTTCCCTGGGCTGAAATTTTTGACATTAGGATGTATTTAGAAATTCCCAAAAGAAAAAGAGAAGTGGTGTTGAATTTTGTCTGTCTAGGCAGTCACTGTGGACAGTTTCAAAACATTGGCAGCCTAAAGAATTACACAGGCAGTTGAGTTGAATGGAATAACAATGTGGACATCTCCCCTCCCCCCCCCCTCCGAGCTCTTCCACCCCTCCCATGACATCTTTTATTTCTCATTTGTATATTTTGTTATCCTATATCATGAAAAATGCACTATTTTAAAATTGGTGTCCTGAGTTAAGGTTACTCTCGTGAACTTTTATTCATAAATGTCAAAAACACAAACTGACAGTTAAAGAAGCATCTATATTCCTTTCATTTACTTATATTTCTGTTAGTAATGGACACTTTAATACATTTAGACTATAAAGAACTACACTGTATATAGACACTCTTATTCGCCCATGTACGTGTTGCTTGCACTCCTTGTTTTTTGACCCAGATTTATTGAGATATAATTAACTTAGAACATTGGATAGGTTTTCACAGGGGTTCCTATGAGGTGGCTACTAGCTAGCCATCATGGGCAACGCTGAGCTGTTTGCTATCTGCAAATCGCAGCAGAGCATTCCTTGGCTACCTGTGGAGTGTGGCCTGTATTACAGGGCAGGGCTGGGGATGCCTAGGCTGCTGTTGACCTGATTACGTGACTGTCTCCATGGTGGTCTCTGGATAACTCTGCCTGTGATAACATCAAGTACTTTGCTGACGCAAATGTCTTGACGTAGGGTCACAATCTCCCCTTCTCTGTCCCTCGTAAAATTTTGTCCCCCATTCCTATCCCACCCTCTGGACCTTATTCTTCATACCATTGTCACATGATCAGCTTTTACTAGCCTGTATGTTTTCAATAAATGGCACAAGAACTTCTGCTCAAGTAGCAGAGTCTTGGCTTGCAAAACTGTTCCATGACTGCTGTGTTCCTCATCACGTTCCCGCTGTAAAGCAGCAACAAAGCCCTGTAAGTGTGCAGCATGATGACTTTACATATATATGTTGTGAAATGATTATCACACTGTTAGTAAACACATCTATTGCCTCACATAAGTTACCTTTTGTGTGTTTGTATGTATGTATGTAGTGAGACTATTTGGTGTTTTTATGCCAGCATGAGACTCTTGATAGAGCTTTGTAGGTGTGATGCCTTCAACTTTATTCTTTTTCAAGATAGTTTTTGCTACTTGGACCTTTTTCTGACTCCACAAGAATTTTATGCCCTTTTTTTTATATTTCTATGAAAAATGATATTGGAATTTTGGTCAGGATTGTATTGAATCTATAGGTAATGTGATTAAGCACTTTTTACCATTATTAACTTTTGATCCATGAACATTGAATATCTTCTAATTTGTGTCTTCTTCAGTTTCTTTCATCACTGTCTTAAAGTTTTCATCCCCTATGTTAATTTTTTTCCTGAGTAATTTATTATTTCTGATGCGACTGTAAATGGGATGATTTTAATTTTTTAGATAGTTCATCTTTAGTGTATAGAAACATAACAAATTTTTGTATGTTGACAATACATCCTGCAACTTTACTGAATTATTAGTTCCAAAAGTTTTTTTGGGGAGTCTCTATGGTCATACACATGCATAATATTTTCATGTTATCTACAAACAGTTTTACTTTTCAAATTTGGGTGCCTTTTATTTCTTTTTGTTGCCCAGTGACTTTGAGCTCTGTGTTCATGGGCTGTGGGGAGTACACCAGGGATACACAGGCAGCAGACACATGCTACCTCTGCTGCGGAGGAGCTCACACTGTGACTGTTGCAGTTTTGAACTTTACCACTGTAAGCTTGGGTTGCATTATGAAAGCCTGTGAAGGCACACTTGACCTTTTCCTGAGGGGCTGTCAGAAAAAGCTAGCTTTAAACCAAAGAAGGGGAAAGGATAAGAGAAGGTAAACTTGGGAGGGGAAGTGGTTGAGGGGAGGTGTGTAGGGGATGTGTCCTCCTGCTGAGGGTAGGAGGACAGCAGAGTTGGAAGCAGCAGAGAGGGTTCAGTGGGAGGTGATGAGGGCAATAGGCCATCTGTCCACAGAGCACAAATCTGAGTGATGCTGGGACCCAGCTTGATTCTGCATTCAGTGAAAAGGCATCATTTTTGTGCTTGTGATCTTTATGTTGTGGAGCTGGCAATGGTTAGTTATAGAAATAGATACATAGTACATCAGGAGGGAGCCATTATACACTGACCATATGAGTGAACAGGGCAGGGACAGAGTGACCAGAGTGTGGAGTGCTGTTAGATTGGCCGATTAAGTCCATTTTCTCTAATAGGTAACATTTCAGCAAAGGCCCTTGAAGCATGTTAAGGTTTCGGGATCAATTATAAGAACAGAGGAAGCCACTGAGGGAGTTTACCAGGGAGTGACCATTTGCTTATTTTTCAAAGATTTATTATGTGTCAGGAAGCCAGGTGGGAAACTCTAGCAGAGTATAGGAGACGGGGGTGATGGGTGACTCTGGCTCACTATGAAGGAGGAAAGAGTGGACAGATCTGAGAGAGATGATATTTAGTGGGTGGACTGGCAGGTTATGGTGAATGTGGGGTTTGGGTGGAGAGAAAGGGCATCAATGTTGTTGCCTTAGATTTTTGGCTGTTACAACAGAGAATGGGTCAAGGTTTAGGCAGGAGAGAGTGAGCAAAAGAGAAATATTGGACACATTAAGTGATGGGCTGTGTGTTATTCAAGTTGGAATATTGTAGAGGTAATCAGATTTGGACTCAAGAGACTTGTGGGCTGGAAAATGAACTTTGGTGCGACTGAGGAGCAGATGCAATTATGTAGGGAATATGCAGGTAAGAGGGTCCTGGGATGAGTGTTGGGGCCTGCTAGGGAGCATTCTGCGGGCTGCTTTGAATCAGAAGAGCCTGAAAAGAGCCAGTTCTACAAATTGATGGGGAACAAGCCTCAGTGAGGCCAGGGGACTTGAAGAGTGAATGGAGGTGAGGGGTTTGAGATCAGAAGGATGAAATTTGGCTGTGAAAGTCAGAAGCTGGAGAGGGCTGTGACTAAGGAGGGAAGAAGACCCAGGGCAGTTTACTTTGGGAGGGAGTGGAAAACAAAAGAACATTTTTAGGAAGATTAGTGACAATTGAGCAAGGATAAAGGCTAGGAAGTTGGGAGGACTGGAGGATAGAAACAGGTGGAGGATACAGAGAGGCATGAAGAGATATGGAACAGTGCAGGGTTTAGAGTTTAATGGATTAATGGGACCTCTGCAGAGGGTCCTGGAGACCCCTCTGCCTAGGATTTGTGTTTGCATTTCTATGGGACTTTATTCATATGTTACCACTGAATCCCTTTTCTTGTGCTGTGGATAGGGTGCACGAGTCTGCTGGGCAGCCAGGGAAGCGTGCTTCCTGGAGGCTCAATGGCAGGAGGTAGGTGGGCCCTCCATGCCTCATCTGTTTCCCTCGAAGGGACTGCTCGCACATCTTTCTACCTTCCCTTCCTTTGATAGAGCACATGGGTATTTTCAGTTCATTAGTCCCTTCAGATAACATTGTTCCTTTCATTACAATGTTGATTTGAAAAAAAAATCCTATCTGGCATTGAATGAAATGATGTTATTTGAGGACCTACATTTGATTATTTGCCATTTTGCGTATAGTTGTAGTTTCTAAGAACCTACAGACAATGTCATAGGATGTATTATTACACAGTACAGGTTTATGGATCAGTCTGTCCTGTGTATGGATTCTGCTGAATTGTAACCTCGAGGTACCTACTCCCAGCAAGTGGGTTATCCCCCCCATTTTATGGATGAAGGAACAGATTCAGAGGTGAGGAACTGCCAAAGTTGACCCAGCACTGCTCATTACCATATACCCATGGCGGGCCAGCCTGCAGGCCTCAGGAGCATGGAGCACGTGTATCCAGGATGCGATACTACAAGAATAGAAAAAAGGCCCTACTTTTATGTAGTACACATAGGACCTCCTTAAGCATATACTTTTAGAGTCTAACTGCAGAATTTTTCCAGGTGAGGACTGTTTTCTTTGTGGAAAAACAAAGTAGGTCTAAACCCAGCCCCCACAGGCAGCTCTTCCAGGGTTTCTTCTGGTTTTCACTGTGCCTGGAAAGGGCCCAGTTGATTGAAAAGCTCTCCAGCTTTGGCCTCTGTGCCTTCCTCATTGGCTTTGGCTGTGTGTTTAACACAAGTGAGAATTCAGTATTGAGTTCATTATAAAATGCTGTGTACAGGTGGCAGGGAAGGCATCACTCACAGAAGGATGTTAGGAAGAAGCATGCCCAACCATCTCCACACCCATTTCACTCCCCAGACTTAGTCATGGGTAACATTTTATTGGTGTATAAGTCCAGAAATTTTTAATATTCAGACAAGTCTACAGTGTCTCCCACAGTTTTGTCTTTTAATTTAACATGTAATTTTATTCTTTCTTGATGAATATCAGTTAGACCCATTCTATTTCTTTTCATGTTAAGTATTCACATTCATGTATGAGCTTCCCTCCCTATTTCCCTGTCTCTTTCTCCCCACTTGCCTACTATGTGGTGAAACTGAGATCCAGTTCTCACTCTGTACCTACAATATATGAACTGGGGTGGGGTGGGGCTGAGGGAGTTATGATTCAGGGACTGCTTCTGTCCTGTTGCTATATATATACTTTATGCATAGTAAAGAGTGGTGATCATAATATATACATATACTTTTAAAAGAACAGTTTCCAGCTTTAATCCAACCAAGAGACAAAGAACAGGTTTCATATCATCTTTATTTCTCCACCTTCATCCCTGGTCATATTTTGCTGCCCTGATGAGAATGGATTTGAGACAGGAGAAAATTTTAGATGTTATTAATTGAATGAGGACCTTAGGCAGTGTAAGAAATATTCTTTGAAATAGTCTCAGATAAGTATATTTTATATTTTTCTCTTAGGAACTGTGAATGAATTTAATTTTATTTTTCCTGAAGGGAAAACTATAAACCTTATGAATACTAACAAAGAGATATTTTTTGGTGATTGAACTCAATTTATTAGTTGATTTACAAATCAGAGCAAACTGGCTGAAAATGTAAGCTTATAAACTACTTTGTTAAACCTGTCTGAAGGAGATATTCTAAATACTTAAATTATTTTGTGGCATATTTATTTTAAAATAGCTAGAAAGCGCTCATTCTTGGTTTTAGCATGTGATTCACAGAATTTCCAGCAGAGGTCACTGCACTGCCAGTTTGTGAGTAAGCACTGTTGGCAGCTGCGTTGGCTTATGTCTGCAATGCTTTCCAGAGGAAATAGGTCTGAGATGTGAACAGTTACATTTTATTTTAGAATGTTGTCATGAAAATTATTACAGGTGTCATAATAGCATTTATAAGGTATCTCAGTAGATAGCACTATTTCCTTCTTTCCAGATGTACTGAAAACTTTACAAATAGTTTAGCATAATACTGGGACTGTTAATAAAATGTGGCTTGGTTCTGAACTTTGCCCTGTCTCCCCAAATTTAAGTTTTTAATTAAAAACAAAACATTACTGTTTATGAATTTAGGGGATATATTTTTGGTGTGACTTTATTATGAATAAAACAAGAAAGCTTGGCAATTTCTTTTTGGTGATTTTATGACTTCATATTGATTTTAAATTGTCCTTAAATTTCAAGTATTTCTGAAACCTGGCAAATGATCAAATTTTAAATGGATAAGCCCAGTTAAATCTAGTCTCTCAACCTTCTGTCTTCCCCTCAATGTCTAAATTATATATCTGTGTTTTGTTTACCAGAGAAATTAGCCATTATTTTTGTGGACCTTGAATTATCATAATTTTGTTTGGTGTAACAACGGTGTGGTGCAATAAATGTATGTGTTATATGTATGGGTACACATATAAATACATATACCTTTTGGTTAAAATTTTTCAGGATGTAAAAATTTGACGTACTGTGTAGACATGTCCATATTCCTGAAATTTGAGTGTATTTTATAATTCAGACTGATTATTTGATGCCAGTAAAATACCATTGAATTTTAGGAGTAATCTATTTACATTTTCTTAGGTTAATTTCTGTTAGATTTTTAGCTCTTTGTATGCGCTATTGTTATTGTCTCTTGTTTATTTCACATGCTGTTTTCAACCTCACTTGCTCTGTGTTCTCTAGAAAAACTTCGTGGGCAGCGTTCATGTCGGCTGTATCCACTAGAGGGCAGCACGAGCGTACACTGTCCAGCTAGAGTCTTTGTAGCTTTCTTTTCAGTTGGCAGGTGCGAGGGGCACTTGTGAGAACAAAGCACATTATTACTGAACACAGAAATCCCCAATGACAAAGCATTGTAGTGAATTCAAATACATAGTCTGGGAAATTCTCGGAATCCAGGCAACTGGTCTCTGTGGTAAGGACTGATATTTATGATCACTGGTAATTAAAACTAACACTTGTGGATAGGATTGAGCTATATTGTTAATGTAGGACTTACAGTCTGTGGCAGGCTCTGGTAAGGAGCTTTATTTCTTTTTTAAAATCCCTGAATAGTTATGAGGTGTAAAGACAGAGTTGGTTGGGAGAAAGCTTGCTCTCTGGTTTCATCTTTGTTTTTGAAAAGAATGGAAAATACTTGCAAATAAAGGCATATGTATCGTTTTATCCATCTTGCAAGACATGCTCATAGCACCTGATTGAGTCCTTACTAACAGGTTTATTTTACTTACTGACTTCTGAAAAGAAAGCACACATGAAATCAGACCATTTAACTGTTTGAATCCTTGCATAAGGAGGCGATTATAGTATTAGATTTGTTATTTGTTATTATGTTATTAGATTAGTATTAGATGTGTAACCTTGTGCCTTAGATTATCACCTTCATTTTACATTAATTTCTTTCAGGGTCCATGCCTTATTTTCAGCTCTTGTATTTTCTAACATAGTGCTTTGAATGTGATGAGGCATGACAAGTATTTGTCTATATAAGCAACTGAAAAATTCTTCCATCCACCTTAGTTTTCATGTCTCACATATTTTTTTCCAAAACATAAACTGAAGCCCCTGCTTGACCTTTGTGCTTTTACCTGTCCAATCACAGTGGCTACATCTCTAATAGAGGCTTCATCACCCTGCCCTGTCTTTTCTTTAAATACCAATTCTCCATTCCAGCACGCAAGCAAATTAACACAGAGACATAGCCCATTATGAAGTAAATTTATTCTGCTAATTGGTTGACGACATTAGGCTTGATGGGAACTGGCACATTATCTTCAGCATCACTCTTACTTTGACTCTTGGTGAGATGACTCCAAATGCAGTTTGATTTTTATTTTTCATTCCCCTGCGTAGCAGAAGCAATTGTGCAGTGACATTCTCAGTTTTCTTATGTTTCCAAAACCTCTCACCAAATTCTCTTACAAGTGGCTTCCCAGATGGGGTGGTGAAAACAGACAAAGTGCCAGTAGTAATTATCAGAGGAGTGATGCCACCATGGAGGAATGGTAAGAGTGGAGGTGGTCACAGGTCTGATGAAGAAGGTGAGGCTTGTGTTGAATGATGTGGATGACTGACTCACAGAATGTTGAGATTAGGGTAAAAAAGGAGACAGGTGTACTGAGTGTCAGGAGGTGTTGTACATTATTTGGTGTCTAGGGTGGAGGTTGGTGGTTTGAGTTAAACTGATGAAGGATGTCCATACATGCACATAATGCAAAGGCTTAAGTTTATCCTTTAGATGGAGGAAGAAAAGTCATTGTCATTTTTCTTTTTGTTTTAGAACAATTAAGAGAAGCAAGCCTAATTAGATCCAAAAGCCACTGATGGACTGTTTTGTTGTGGGGTGCTTATAGCGCTGTTCTCATCTGATGGGGCTTAGGGTCCATCCTGCTGCACACCCTCACGTCTGTCATCTTGGGTAGTTCTAACAATCTTCTTAGATTTTGTCTACTAAGATATATATATCTCCTCATAGGGCTCTTGTGAAACTTAAATTATATTGCACTGCTAAAAGTCTAGTATAATATTTGTTACATTCCAATAGAGGCTCTTAAGTGTGTTTCCCTTTCTAAATCATCCTTTAAGACTGAATTAATAGAAACACTAAGAATTAACACAAATATAGTGGGTATTTTCTACATGCTGGTTGACCTCAAGGAATGGACAGCTAAGCAGATTGGATTGATGTGTTCAGAATAATAACATAGAGTTGTCTTGACTCTGTACTAGCTAGTGTTCTAAGTGCTTTGTCATCTCGCTTAGTCCTTTGGACAACACTATCAAGTTGGGATTCCTTACTGCTGTCATTGCTGCTTTGTCCTTGTAGTCACTGAGGAGACATGGAGAAGTTCAGAAACTTTGCCTTGTTGGGGTTCTCCCTGATGGCCTGCTGGTTAAGGCTCAGTGCTATCATTGTGATGGCCCTACCCAGCGGCCTGAGTTTAATCACCGGCTGGGGAGCTAACCCACATGGTACCGCAGACCTCTCCTGTCTCCCCTGCTGCTCTCCTCAGCAGTGTATTTCAGTAAATCTGCCTGTTTTGCTCCCAACTCTGTCTGTAGTGAATCCTCTCACCATCCCCTACCCTCTACCTCTGGCCTACACCCAGTTCTTCTACACAAAAGTAAATAAATAATCTTTATTATTTTTTTTAAAAGAAACTTTCCCATGTCAGGAAAAGGAATAGAGCCTCCAGTGTCTACTGTCTGGCCCTTTGCCCTCAACAGTCTTGCCCAGAACCTCACCTCAGAGAAGTAGCCTAGAGTTGATCTTAGTGAAACTAAATTCACTAATACTTTCTGACCACCACAACTTGACATACTCTGCCTTTAGAATGTTTCAACAAATGCAGTTAATACGTAGGCCTTGGCAGAGAAGCAACCATGGGGCCGAATACTTTAATTATCCATGATGCTCAATCTTGAGAAAATCAGTTCATTTCTGTGGTCCTCAGCTCTCCTTCTTGTATTTTGAGCAGTGTTTTAAATAGAGGCTTTGTGAAAGCATCTGAGCGTGCTCTGGAACTGCAATTAGAAGTTACTGTTTGGGGACCTAATGGAAGAACCCATTTTTTTCTGTAGGCATGAGACATTCCAGTACCTTTGTGTTCTGACCTCGTCCTTGCTTATAGGATACCATCTTAGCTTTGCCCTCACCTCATTCATATTCAAGATGTCACCTCTTTGCTTTTTGATGTCTTTTGTTCCCAGCGGACAGCTTCAATCTTAACTAGAAATCACCCAACAAATTGAAAAGACTCAATTCTGGAAATGGTATTTTGTGGCTTTCATTCAGTCTGTAATATATTTGAAAGCACTAACTTTGGGCCTCCTCAGAAGAAGGGAGCTCTGTCCATATTCCATTTGGAGGTGTTTTTGATTTCAGTTATTCGTTTGGGCATGTGTGGGGACTTTTTAGCCATGTGTTTGTTGCTTGCTTTCTTATTAAACTGACAACTCGTGGAACCTTTGCACCTGCCCTGCTCTCAAATCTTTCTGTTCTTTTAAAGTTTGAGACTTTTTTCCTCCCATAAATCATAAAAGTAATACATGCTCATGGAAAAGCAGAAAAATATGTGAAAAAATGAATAAAAATGCCCTGAATACCACTCCCTCCCTCCCCTTGAGGGAGAACTCAATTATCATTTTTTTTTTTCTTGGTGTGCCTTCCAGATTTTTTTCTGCACATATATGAACATTTAAACACACCCCCACACACAAATGGTTTCCTGCTATACATACTGTTCTGCCAATATATCTTGGATATGTTTCTGCAGCAGCAAATATAGATTGACTTCATCTGTTAACAGCTCCTTAGTAATTAGGGGATAATTTCTCCCCTATATTTGTGTTTCCAAAACATGATGTTTTGGATACATTCCCATAGTTCTTCATAGACCACTTATTTCCAGTGCTCTCCCAGTTCTGCTTCTCTTAGGCAATGAGTTTCGTTTGCTTATATTATCCACGCTTAACATTTTGTAGATTTTGCCCTTTTTAATAAGAAAAGGGCAGGTCACAGAACTAAAACTGAAAGTAGATAGGCAAGTGCAGTTGATATTGGGGACTGTACATACAGTAATAACCTTGTATTTAAAATCTTGAGGGCTCTAAGTCAGGAGAGCTACTGGCTATGGTCATGCTGCTCATTGGGCCAGTAGCATGCGGCCCTTTCTTAACCCTACACCAGGCTATCTTTGTTCTCCGCTGATCTGTCTCTGGCAATAGGGATTGGTCTCCATTTGAATTTAATAGGAAGTAGAAACACAAAATGCATTAGAAAAATCACAAAATTATAATTCACTTCTTATATTTGAGCCAATAAAGATATGTTTTGATAACATTATAGCTTTCTAGGTTTATTTTCTAGAGTGGTATGCTAACAACAATTTGTATTTGTATATCATCAGTATAATTTTTGACTTCATGTTCTCATTTTTAAAATGCATTTTTTTTGCTAACCCATTTTTAATTTCTCTCTAGAAATAGCAATTCTGGGTTTTACATGCTATATGGTATGAAGTATTGAAGCTGTTGTGGGCAGTACTATTTACAATTATCTGTGTCAAACTATTTTAACTTTTTATAGGTTTCCCCACTATTCAGAAGTCGTGCATTCCTATTTGATATGATTTGAAAGATTAGATTTTTGGATCTAATCCAAAATCATACCAAGTAGGAACATTTTACCTTTGGATAGTGGCAGGTACCTGAATTTACTTTTACTTTGTTTGTGCTTTATGCTACTTAACTAAAGCCAATCTTTTCCTTCTATGTAAACCTGAAGCATTTGGGAGAAAAGCATCCCCCTTAGTCTGCCAACTAATGTAAAGGTTACATTGGTCCCATAGACATGGATTATGTAATGGTAAAATCGGTATCATTGGCTGGTGGGGACAGGAGGAGAGCCAGGAATGGAATAGGTAAGAGCCAGCAAAGTACCAGTAACTCAGGTCTTAATAGATGAGGTTTTTTTTTTCCCCCAGTCGACAGTATTGCGAGCTTATTTTTTATCTCTTATATAGGAGTTCAAATATAAGTGCTCAGTTTTTCCAAGCCATCTACCAACCTTGTCTGTGAGATAAGAACAGCAGGGTATGTTCTCTGCATTTTGGCAGTGCTTATGATGCTGTAGGTATCAGTTCCCTGGTTAAGCATTTGGTGGGAAAGTGGGATTCATTCCTTCACTGACACTATAGAAGTAGGAAAAGGAGGTTCTCGCCTCTAACTGCTGTCTAACCTGTAACCATTGTCAGCATCTCAGGGTTAGGACTGGTTGTTGGGCTTTGAGAATGTTCATATTGTATACTTGCCCTTTGCCTCTTACCTCAACTCAATTCATATACTTGTCTTGCCATCATTTGAGGTCATCTGTCATTGTGTTTTTGTGCCAAATGAAGAAGATAACATTGGACTGATGGTTGGAGGGCAGCTGGGGATCAGCTAAGTGGATACGTTTGGAAAGTCGACAAGAACATTTTGCCTTAGTGATCACTAGTTCAGTTAGGATGTGGTGTTTTGGAAAAAAAAAAAAAAGGTTTTTGTTCACAGAAATCATTGCCTGTGTTTGCATGTGGCAATTGGGAATCTAGGCATGAAAGTGATATCCTTCTGCAGTGGGCCTGAGTATGTCAGCCAGATCCAGACAGGGTGGTGTCAATTTGGCTTGAGCCTCCATCAAATCAGACAAGGACACCTGGTAATGGACCCAGGAGGGTCCATTTTTCCATTTTCGGTGACTGGGGACCACCTTCATGCTGAGTAGTAAGCTCAGTACCCTCAGGGATTTGACATGCTTATTTCTTTAAAATCCTGGCTTATCATTGCTGTCTGTCACTTTAGATTTCCTCTTCCATCCCCTCCATTTTCACCCTCTTCTAGTTTGTGGGTTATATATGTTTGTGTAACTTACATGGAAGCGGCTCATTTATGTGGGGAATACAGTCCAAGTTCTACTGATGGTAGCTGGAGACAGCTATATGCATTTTCATGCATTGTATTATCTCATATCACATATTTAAATATTTACTTAATAAATATAGTCAGTAAGAATATAGCATTTGCTTAGTGAAGAAATAAACAGTATGGACTACTGACTTCAGGAAAATGACAACTTATTTAAAAAATGGTCTTCAAACAATAATAATAATAATAACAAGAAAGAAACAAAAACCAAAAATGAAAAGAAAAGGACAAACTGGGGACATTTGGTGGGGAGGGAAGAGGGAAAGGGTGGAGGGCAGACGGGAGCACAGGGGACTGAGGTGATGGTGCACTGGTGTTACAGTGATGGGGAATACATGGGGATTACAATTGATGTCAAATATATGTAAATTTAAAAAATTATATTAAAAATAATAAAATAATAATAAAAAAACAAAAAAATGGTCTTCAAATCTGATGAAAGTTTTGAGAGTCTTGAATATTTTGGTGCTTGTTATTTTAAAAAAGAACTGCAAAGAGGGTTGTGTTTTATTAGCTCTCACAGATAAAGTGTTTTATCTCAAGCATTTGAACTCCAGGGCAGTCTCTTATTAATGGTTCGTGTGTAATTCAATGCAGTATTAATTTTGATCAGTCTATGGGCGTATGTACTGAATGTGTGCAGCTGAGATCCTCTGTGTGGTTTTCCTCTGATAGATGGAAGGATTTTCTTCCTGGGTTCATAGTAAGTACTGTGAGCAAAGAACATATTTCCAAATCTACACTCTGGCCTGAGTGTGTGTGTGTACGCGGGGGCAAATTACACACTTTGTAATTTTGGATTGCTCTTTTTGTATATGTAGACTGAAAGACTTCCTTTTTTTTTTAAAAAAAAAAAAGGTTCTGAAAAAGGTCATATTAGTTTAATTTTTGCTTCCTAACATGTAGGTTAGTGTTTTGTGGTTGGAATTTCATTTTAATAGGTTTTATCAGATGACTGAAAGATATTGATGTTTAATATGAGAGTCAGGAGCAGTAAATCGCACACGGGATTGTTAAAATAGATGTGCACAGTGCATGCACACAAGGAGTATGTGTTTCTGCTCAGGGACTTACTTCCATAATGTGCCGTTGGGTACATTCCTTTCTCCTCATAACCCTGCCCTATTAGATGGCTGGTAGATATTGTGCTGAAGGAGGGTTTCAACACTCCAGTCTCCCCCTCTTGGAGAAGTGTTTAAAAACCCATGCTAAATTATGTTTGTTTAGAATGGAGGTGTGGCACCTTGTGCTTGCTGGTCCCTGCCTCTAAGTTCCATGGAGCATCTTAAAGGCAGAGCTTTCATATTAATATTTACCCCCATCCTCTGAGTCAGATGGGCAGGCTATAGCCCTTGTAGCCTAATCCAGCTGTTACTGGAACACAGCCACACCCATTTCTTTATTGTCTGAGGCCACTGGTCATTACTGTAGCAGTACATGCATTGTGAATAGTTGCAAGTGTCTAGTATGCAGTGGATACTGCATACTGCTAAAATCACAGTGTCTAGTTGGCCTACAAAATCTAAAATACCTACTTTCTGGCACTTTACAAAAAAAAAAAAGGTTTACTGATTCCCCATCTAAATGTGTGTAGATATTCAATAAATTTTGAATGAATTAACATATATAAAATTTTCCAATTAGGTTTTACTTGATATGGAAACAAACAACTGATCCCTAGTGCTTGGGCCTGTAGTAAAGATGAATCAGAACATGTACATGAGATTAGTCCTATCAGGTGTATTATCTCATATTGTTATTAAATGCAACTATTGTGTAAGTTTCTAGGTAGTACCTCTCAATAGGAAAAGGGGAGAATTGGTGGAATAAGTTGCTGGAATTTGAAAATATCCCCAAGTAGTGTGGCTGAATACCTGAGCTTGTTGAGAATTAGTTTCTTCATCTTGGCTTTGCATGTCCCAGGAAGTTAGGGGGATGCAGGCAGAGTATGTGAACTTGTGGGCCTAGTTCTGTCTGGGCTTCAGATTGAAAGCAGGCTACACCCACAGAGAGACTATGTGCGGAAATGACTTCAGACATTTCAAAAAACTGATAAAGCAATTTCAGTGTGCCCACTCATGGCCCTCCTTTCTTTCTAAAATCAGTAGTCTTACTTCTTCTGTCAATCTTTAAAAACTGTTTTCTCCCATCCTTGTATCATAAACATGTTCCAAGAAAAAAAACAAAACTGTTTCAAAGTGCTTTTGGGTGGTCTGTTAGTTTTGTAGCGATGCTGTGACAAAGTGCCCAGAGTGGATGGCTTGAAACAACAGGAAGTAGTTGTCTCATAATTCCTAGAAATGTGAAATCAAAGAGTTGGTGGGGCCCTCCTCCCTCTGACGGCTTCCCCCTTTCCAGTTCATGGTGGCCCAGGTGTTCCTTGGCTGTGGGTGCATCTCTTCAGTCCTCCAACTTCATGTAACATTTGCCCTGTGTATCTTTATGCTATTTCTCTTCAGTGCAGTCTGTGTTTCAATTTCTCCCCTTAAAAAGGACATAGTCTTAATGGGTTATGCCCTTACCCGCCATGACCTAATTTCAACTTAATTCTGTAAAAATTCTATCTCCAATTAAGTTTACAAATAACTTTACCTATCCTAAAGGATAGAACTTCAACATGTCTTGAGTACAAAATTTGGGCCTAATAGGTACCTCTAGTCAATATATTTCAAAAGGATATTTGATTTCAATAGTGGAGTGTTGTAAACAAGTGTCTAAGAGAAGGGAGCATCATTTTTTGGAGCCTAGAAGAACTTGGACCTTGGTAAGTCTTCATAAATGGGTTTGAGTATTGATTACACTGGTTCTGACATCTCTTTCCAGGTATGCACTTTAACTCATTCATATTTTGGATGTGGTTAGGAATAGGGGACTGGTTTCAAAAGCTTGTCATGAAGTTAAAGTACACACAAGGATATTCAACGTGAAGATCATAACCATGTTCTTCTCGTGTATTTTGTCATTTCCTTGGCTAATTTTCAGATATTTGAATCAAAATATAAGTTGGGACACAGAATGGTTAGAATTTTCTTGTTGATTATACACTTTCATCATAACATACATAGTGCAAGCTCTGTGAGTGGTTTTGGATACTGCGTACTGCTAAAATCATAGCATCAAGTCCAATTAAATTTTTGTCCTCTTTGTTTCTGTTTATCTCTGTTTTCTTCCCTAGAATGATTAAAAAAGATGAACTTTATTTTCACATAGAAAGAATGAGAGTCAGAGAAACGGGGATGTGAGAGAGGAAGAAGGGGAGGGGACACTTCCCACTTTCCCACACAAAGAGGAGAGAGAGGAAGCACACTCAGACATGATTGCAAATGCACTGACAGTGCACCTGCCACCTTATGGACACGTCTCAAAATGAGCATTAACTGGAGGTCTGAGTCTTCTCCTTAAAACACGATGGCAAACATGTTACTGCAGTAGTTACAGTCATGAAGTGCAGGTTTTCACCGAAGGACTATCCATTCTCCTTGGGAGAGGACGTAAAACATCAGCAGTGATTATGGCAGTGGGAACATGATCACGTGTGAGTTCCATGCCAGATAGCGTGTTAGTGCAAGGGAGCCGATGGGCATGAGATTATCCAGCAGGGCTTCTGGAGGACATGGAACATGGATTTTGGGGTTTGAAGAACAGATTACATTATTACTTCTGCCAAGATAATCCCAGTAAAATTTTTTTCTGGTTGCTTTTGATTTACAGTGGGAAGTGTGGTCTTGGTTTTTCTTTGAACCACTTGTTTTGTTAAGATGGTAAAATACTTTGTCCCAGAGGTTTTGAATTCACGTCTTATTTTCTACTAAGATTGAAGATTTATTTAAAACCTGACATAATTATTTAGGGGAAAAGAGTCAAAAGCCTATTAAAAGATACGTGGTGAATTCCCAGTTTGGTTTTAGTAGTACTATTAAATAATGCATATCTAATGTGCATAAATAATCATGTGTCTGGAGAAGTCAGGTCTGCTATAAATACGTGTTGTCAGACGGTGGTGAAATGCAGTTCCTTCACATGTGGGAACAGCCTTCGGTGGTGTTCCTTGCCTTCTACTGTATGTGTTAATAACACAGCTGTGTGAAAGTATCAATTTTCACTTTCAGGCTGTTGAAGCCCAATTTATATTCCCATATGCTTTCTGTGTCTTTGTAGAGCACTCTTGGGGTAGATATTTGCTATTTCATCACTTTTCTCACTCTGCCTTCAGGCTCCTGAAACACTGAAGTTTCACATGTGACCTGCAATCTCTTGAACATACTGCTGAAGGACCAGCAGAAAAAAAAAAATACAGTCCATTTGTCAGGAAAAAGAGAAATAAATGAAAAAGTTTCCCCCAAACTCAATTCTCACTCTACCTGTGATCATTTTAGGAGGATTATAGGAAATGATATGTAATAGGGCCTGTGAACTGGAAACAAACAGAAAACCAAAACACAAAACCTAGGCCAATTTATTCTGTATGCCTTTTGTCCTAGTAAAAATATCTTGTTTTCCCAAAAGCTAAAAGTTTTTGTAAAAGGAACTAAAAACAACTGACTAGCATTTATCCGATTAATTCTTTCAAGCATGATTTATTCAGTGTTTTTATATAGCCCTGCGGGACAAACTTTAATTGCTATCTTGTCTACAGATGCAAATTCATTTTTATTTCTGAAATGACTCCTTCCTCCCTGTACCCCACCATAGGAAAACCTCTTAATGACAAATATTCTTTAATTCATACTTTTGGAACAATTGAAATAACTAGTTTTTTAGGTGAAAGCTATGGTATAGAATTATTTCAAATAGTGCTAAAGAGGAAACATAATTTCCTTTCAAACATATTTTTTTATTTGATATCCCTTTATGTGTTAATTCATAGTTCTTGAGGGTTTGAGTTTTAATTTAAAGTAAAATTGTTCTTTAAATCCCAAATTGATATTTATATAAATTTATGCAAAATGTGTAACTCAGGAAAGATGTTCTTCAGAATAATGATGATGTTGGATTTCTGTTCCTGGATAGTTTTCCAAGTTAAGTTTTAAATTCTGTAATGTGTCTATATGTTTCTAATAGATGGGTAATGTTCTTTTTAGAGATTTTCTATTCTTTCCATTTTTGAAAGAATATGTGGCCAGATGCACTGAGTTTGACTTAAGTTAAATCCTGTAATTAAAAACATGCACAGGAGTGCCTGGATTTAGAAGTACCTGGTTCTTCTTCTGAAGTTTTAGAAGTGTGTGAAAACTAAGTAATGCTTAAATAAGTGAATGACATTCATGTGTTGTTTGGGGACTCAATTTTGTCACCTTGCACAGAGCATTATATAAACCAACACACCATGATTTGAATATTTATCTTATCAACATGTGTTATAAACAAAAATATGATTAATTACATTTTTTTTAAAGTTTTGGTATCATGATGTAGATTTAATAAGAAAAGCCTGACATTTGAAAAATTTGCGCAGAATGTGATTGCATTTGTCCTTATTGGAATAGTTTGTCTTGAAAACTTACAGGGGATAAAAACATTATGCATGTTTCTTTGGGAAGTATAGTATTTAAATCTGTAATAATGATTTTTGTAAAGAGGAGTGGAATTTCAGTTGTAAATCGAGGTATTCAGGTTCTGTCTCTTAAGAATTTTGAAGGGTATTCTGGAACTGTTGGTAACTCACCAATAAGTCTTGTTTCACTGTGAAATGTTCAAATGACTAATTGTTTAATATGTCCTGCCAGATTAATTTTTTTCTGTGTGATTCTTAGACTAGAGATCTAAGTATTAGAGGTGCCAGGGTCGTCTTTGTAGCTGGAGGGAACAGTATAACTTAGTATAGGGATGGAAATGAGAATATATAGCATCTGTATTATTTATTATACATTTAATATATCATTTAATGTAATCATTTAGTGTAATATACATGGAATATAAAGAATTTATGGAACTGTATTGGCAGACAGGAACATTCAGTGAGAGGATGTGACTTGCTTGAAGCTTTATCACACCCAATGAGGTATGCTGGGAGAATGAAGAACCCTCAGGAAAGTGATAGCAGGTAAAACCAGAAAGGAGGCTGGGGTCACATTGTGATTGGTCTTAACTGTTACCTCAGGGGTGACCCATATGACTGAGTATGGAGGGAGAGGTGAATGTGACTTGGTGGATTGCAAAGATGGAAATACTGAGTAGGTGGAAATTGTGTAATCTTAATGAAGTAGAGTTTAGTGTTTTGGGGACTCAATCAGGATAGTATAGCAGAGAAATACATTTGATGTTTTGAAAGAGGTTTATTTCTTTTCTGATTTAAACATACATTTGGTTTATTTTGTATCTAATCTTTTTGGGTCTTTTTTTTTTTTAAAAGGAATGTGTAAGCTTTTAGCAGTATGCTTTTCTTTCTCTTCTAAGATGTCACTTCTCATCTGTACACTAACTCTGACTTTGTCTCTATTAGAAAATATTCTCACATTTCAACTTTACCTGGTACAAGATGTCACCAAGAATTGAGAAAAGTTATTTTAAGTAGGGTGGGGAAGGAATATGTTTTCATTTTTAAAGGAGTCACTGAATTTTCAAACAAGGCCATGAATTTCTGAAGAGCTTGGACACTTATGCAGTTGTAATGTTGGAAGGTGTTAAAAGGCGTTGGATTTTTTTCTGATTCATTGTTCATGGATCATTGTTAGTGGAGCATTCTTGAACAATTCATAGACAAATGTAATTTTTTGTGTTGAGTTCTTAGCAATTTTTTATTTTATATATATTCTACATTTTTGTACATTCATCCCTGTGAAATTCCCATCACAATTCATCTGTGCACCATCACCATAGTCCCTTGTGTTCTTAATATTTTTTAAAAAAATTAGTCTGAATTTTGGACAGTGACAGATGATAAGTTGTATTTTTTTTTAAGATTTATTTATTTATGCATACAAGCACTGGGGTACAGGCCAGAGGTGTGGGGGGTGAGAGTATTCACCACAGAGCAGGGAGCAGAACAGACAGATCAACGGAAATACACTGCTGAGGGGAGCAGCGGGCACAGCAGGAGAGGTCTGCTGCGCCATGTGGGTCCCCTCCCTGGCCAGCAGCAGGGATCGAACTTGTGCTGCAGTGGCTGCGGTTTGCTTCATAGTGCGTTGCTTAACCCACTGCGCCACCAGGGAGGCGCCGATAAGTTGTATTTATTTAGTTTTTGGACCTGGGATTATGGTTTAGAAAGTGCATAGTTTTGAGGAGTCTCTATTGTAATGAAAAATTTTTGTGCTAGAGACTATAGTTGACTATCCATACTTACAGAGAGGTCATAGCTAGCATTTTAAAATGCTTTCCTCTTTTAAAATTTCAAATAAATTATGCTTTGCTCAAAGTTTAGCCTCTTAATGGTTTTATGTAAATTGATAAGTTTAAAAGTTTAAAAATAAAAATTTAAAGATATAATTTTGATTACTCCAGACTCAGAGTCCCTGTGGGTAGGCCTTGCGTGGCTATTTCTCTTCTGATTTTAACATTAAAAAATCAGTCTCCTTTCCATTTGTATCTTCTTTCAACTTGTGAAACAATTATCTGGTTATGGTCTTGTGGAGCAAATATGACCGAAGCTAGGTCATTTAAACACAAATTGAAATACGGTATACACATTTTTATATTTGATAAATTTTAAAGAGGTCAACTAGTTTTAAAAATGTTTTAACCATGTTAGCCTTTGAAGAGTATTATTTAAAGAAATGATTTTCATACAATTAATAATAAACTGTCATTCTTAATTTGTTTTGTTACTCTTGAACAGGACTTTTTTTCCCCCGTCACCCTGATTTTCTTTGAAATTTGTAGTTTCTATTTCTTTTTCTCCCACACTCTTTTGATTACTCATTTTCAGACAACTTCTTGAGATGGGTTTTCTTCCTATCCAAAATGAGATTATTCCTGTTTAGTATGATTTGGCAGGCTATTTTTGGGTACTAGGAATGCTATTACCATTATTTTTAGACCCCAGAAATAACCTACCCCAAAACATTCCAAATAAGAACATTCTATTTTCAGATAGTGGGCGGGTTAAAAGGGAACCTGTTTTCTCAAAATTGTGACCTCTGAGTTTCTGTTTTTATTGGCTCTCCTTCATTCCCAGAAGCTCATGTTTATGTTTTGGGAGAATTTGTTCTTTATCCCACAGAGTGGAGCAAATGGAGAGCAGCCAGAGACTCAAATATGACTTACATTGGTTACTTATAATATATGACATAAAATATCATGAGCACTGTTTCCAAGAAGAAGCAAATTCCATTTTTTCTTTTTTCCACATTTAGTTATATGCCCTTGAAAGCTAGATTGAACATATGAAACACACATATGAATATATACATGTTAGTATACGTTCTCACTTTTCTGCATTAGCAAACCTCTTTTATAAGAATTTTCTAGTAGATCATTCTTAGAGATTGTTTTACTTTTAGCAACTTTTGAAGTTGGTTTATAAAATGGTGTGCGTCCAACAGAGCAGACCTAAATCTGTAGCTTATTATAAAACATGATTTTGAACAACAAATTTAGGATAAAAATTAACAACATTTTAGAAAGGGATGCAAATTATTTTTTATTCATTGACCAAAATGGTTTCCTCCTTGAGCTCAGAAATTGGTCCCCAGTGAATACTGGTTAGAAAACTATTTTGCAAACCTTGTTTTATTCTATAGGAAATTAATTTGTTTGCCCTTTTCCTATGGTGCCATATTGTCTGACTTTTTTTCCTATAAGAGGCAAAAGGAATAGGAAGGCTACGCAGTCACTAATCCTCTTGATACTGTGTGGTGCTATGCTGTGGGGTTCAATAATTGTGATTAATTGTTAGCTGGATTATATGCATTTTGGAGAGTGGATTGTAAAGAAATAAAACTTAATTATTTTAACATTGTGCTACCAATATATATTTATGATGCATAGCTCTATTATTCCTGCAAGATATACTTTGTAATTGCAGAGATGTTGTTGAACTCAAATTTCAAGCCATAAAAATATTTAAGGCTCTTTTCTAATGAAAACAAGGTTTTCTATATGTTAGTATTTTGCAATGAGATCTAGAAATATGAAAAATGAAAAGCTGAATCAAGTAGAAAGCAGGTGGTTAATAGTACTCATGTGCATACACTTTAATCAGGATACCCACTTGCTTTCTTGTATATTATTCATTTTCCTTTGTTTTCAGATTTTTTAAATGAAAGTAAATTTATGTTCATGACTCAAAACACTTGATTTTTTTAAAAAAAAGATTTATTTATTTATGCATACAAGCACTGGGGTACAGGCCAGAGGTGCGGGGAGGTGAGAGAACCCACCAGACAGAGCAGGGAGCAGAACAGGCAGATGGACTGAAACACACTGCTGAGGGGAGCAGCGGGCCTGGCAGGAGAGGTCTGCTGCGCCACGTGGGTCACCTCCCCAGCCAGCAGCAGGGATCAAACTCATGCTGCAGTGGCTGTGGTTTGCTTCATAGTGTGTTGCTTAACCCACTGCGCCACCAGGGGTGGGGCCCTCAAAATACTTGAGATGATTGAGCAATTGTGGATTGGTTCTGAGAATGCCATTAAACCCAGAAAAAAATGTTATTTTGCATTAGAGTTCACGTATTAATGTTTATTAATATTTATGCTCTAAGTAGCTTTGGTTGTTTTTTTTTTTTTTTTTGTTGTTGTTGTTTTTTTTTTTTTTTTTTTGTTTAAATCACCTGTGTGGGTTTAGCTTTTGTGTAGCTGCTCGGAGACTCGCTTACATTAACTTAATAGCAAAGAAGGGCACAGACCCCTTGGGATACGGAAGAGGGTCATGAATGCTTTAGTGTCCAGTGTGCTGTGGTTGGTAACATACACCTGAAGAGGTGTGAACTTGTACTTCTGAATCATGTAATCACTAAACTCTATTGTAAACTATGGTTACCTCAAATAAAGGATTATTTATATTTAATTATTATTTAAGATTAATGAGTGTTCACTGGATGGGTGAAGTGCTGTCTCATCTTTCCTTCAGCTGTTTGTCAGCACACATTCTCAGTCATTCCAAAAGCAATTAACTAAGCATCCTGTATTCACACTTTCTCAGAATGACTACATATCTTGTTGTGTTGCTATGATGATTAGCAATAATAGTTTCTACTCATTATGTACATTACTACACACTAGAATTAAGAAATTCTCTGCATCCATTAAACCTCACTAGTGCCCTTGGGGTAGAAATTATCACATTTCCAGATAAGGAAATTGATTATCAAAGTTTCTCCATGTATTGCACAAGGTTGTATGCTGCTCCTGAGATGTTGGGTTAGGACAGTGCAGATAAAGCATCTAGTGGAGCCTCTCACACTGTTGTCAATGTTATAGATCCATTATGATCATTTGGGAAAGTGCTTGAAGAGCTGAAAAGTAATCTTTTTAACATCGCATTGATTGAGGTTTTTTTTTTTTTGGAGTCACGGTGGTTGTCTTCCTAAGGAATAACTTCTCTCTGATAGAGAATGCACACACACACACACACACACACACACACATATATATATATATATATATTTTAGGATGTGTTTGGAAAATAATTTTTTGCACTGAATTTATTTTACTCTATATTTTAATGCATTTGATGTGTAGCTTTTGAAATATTTGAGCATATTCACTTACATACAGCTAACTCTACCTTATACCTATGTTTATATATAGCTTTTCATACACTATGCTTATAGATACTGTATATGGACTACTTTATTAATGCTAGGCATTGAGTTTACTTTCCATTTTCATGAACATGAATTAAAACAAATTTATTAGTTTTGAGCTCGCTACACACATAGCATTTCATTATTGTGGATGAGAACTCAGTATTGGGGGAATTCTTGTGGTTGGTCAAGATCCAGTTTTTCTCAAGCCTTCTTATGATTTTATTCTGCTTTGCCCTATTAGAAGTTAGTTCACAAGGAAGGAATTCTGAAAATGATATTTCCCAAGTTAATTTTTCAGACCACATTTGAAATTAAATCTGAAAAGGCATTAAGAGAACATAAAATTACTCCCTTATGTTTCTTTTCCTTGTTTTCCTAAGTATCACTATGCTATTTTGGATGGTTTGGTTTTTAATCTGTTCTGTGTTCCAATTTTGTTCAGATAATACTTGGTTAGATATTCTCTGGTAAGGGTTATGCTTTCCTGCAAAATGTTCTATATTTCCAGGAAAATTTGACTAGAGTATTTCCTTTTTACTTTGAGGTTTGGGATTGCATTTGTTGGACAGTAAGTGAACTTACCTGTTAGTCCAAAGTTATGTTTCTGATCTTTTTTGTAAGATTATTTTTAATTTATGCGTACAAGAGCTGGGGTACAGACCAGAGGTGGGGGTTGAGAGGATTCACCAGAGACAGAGTGGGAGCAGAACAGGCAGATAGACTGAAATACATTGTTGAGGGGAGCAGCAGACAAGGCAGGAGAGGTCTGCTGCATCATGTGGGTCTGCTCCCTTGCTGGGGAATCAAACTTGCGCTGCAGTGGCTGTGGAAACTCCACAGTGCGCCACTCAACCCCTTGTGCTACCAGGGAGGCCCCCAAGATTATGATTCTAAAATGTCTATTTTAAATATACAGTATTTTGATAGAAAACATTCTTGTTTGTATTATCTTTAGATTTAGAAGTGAATAATAAGCACAGCATAACTCTTAAAGTTATTAATTTTTCCAATTGCCACAGAATTTTACTTTCTGCAAGCATATGAAATATTAACAATCATAAGACTTAACTGGTCCTTATTTTGCCCAATTCTAGATTCATGTTTTTTTCCATTTTGGGGACCAAGTTTGGCAAGCATTATGAAATAGACCAGTTTCAGCTCTCCAATATTGGTAAGGGACTAGAATGGACTTTGTTTAAGCAAAAAGAAAATCACCCCTTTCCACCCCCCCGCCCATCTTTACATGAATTTATATTTCCCTTGTTGATGCTTACTTTCTAAAATTATGAAAGAATTGAAAATTTCTAAGCTTTCTGTCACATACATATATACACAATCAATTGAACTTGCAAATATAAATAGTGCTGTCTAATTTCAGTAATTGAAAGCTATGGGTGTTTTTAATATACTGGGTCTCATAGTTTATAAAACTTACTCATATACTGTGTTCAGCAATTGCATTTTTACCCAGAATCAATGAAGACTGTGAAATGAAACAGAACAGAGATTCCGCCAACTTTGTTCCCCTCCAAAAAATTGAACTCAAATCCTCCTGACATGTCTAAGTATATTGTACAAACTCCATAAATATTCCTTTTGATATGCCTGACAAGGGACTGATACTGAAGACCCACAAAGAACACTTGAAACTCAACAAAACACATGACCCAATCAAAAATTGGACAAAACATTTAAACAGATATTTCTCCAACGAAGACATACAGACTGCAAACAGGAACATGAGAAACCGTTCATCACTTATCAAACAGGGAAATGCAAATTAAGCCCACAGTGAGATACTATCTCATACCTTGAGAATGGCACATATAAAAAATACCAGGAATCAAGTATTGGTGGCAGTGCTGATGGGGATATCCAAATACTACCTCAACCAAAAATAATAAATTAAAAAAATATTCTTTGCTGAATAATCAGCTAGTTCCTATGGATTGTGCTCCTTTTCAGTCTTTGTACACAGTCTTTTTTCCCTTAAATGAGTAATACAAGTTTGTGTAGCATTATTGGGTTTATTTGAGAATATTCTCAGCTGTCCACTAAGTCTAGATTTCTGTTGATACTATTTACCTATTGCATTTGTTCTTTGAAGCACATTCTCTCCCTACAGTGTCCAATGGTTTTTGATAAGCACTGTCCCCCTTTTTTTTTTAAACAGTGAAACAATCCACAGCACATGGCATCTTACATATAAAGGAGTTTGAATAACAGCCAGGGAGACAAGGGAGCGAGCACCCATGAACAAACCAGTCTAGGTCAGGACTGGCTGCATAATTTGTGAGAAACTGCACAGAATGAAATTACAGGGCGCTTTGTTAAAGACACTAAGAATTTCAAGAAGTTGACAATGGCGCTTAAAACAAGTGTGTGTCTTTGCATTAATTAGTGCTTGGGTGGGTTGTATACCCATGAAAACTGCCCTACTATTACCCTTAAACAAATTAAAGCAAAATACCTTCATTTTTCTCACAATGCTTTCTTGATTCTAGTGTTAGAGATCAGAGTGGGACTGACTTAACTCTGTCCTCTAAGTCTTTGAACTGGATTTTTCCTTGCTAGTTAAACCCTGGCTTTTCCATGGCCTGCAGGATGAGCTCTGAGGAGTGCCATATTACACAAGCAGAAATGTCTCAGTAGTGTCAAAATAAGAAACTTATATTTTCCTCCCTTTTCCCAACAGACTTGGAACAGAAAAGGTATTATAATGGTAGATATTATCTAGGGTAACTTCATTCAGCATTTTCGTGATTATTAGAATTTACATAGAACACAGAGGATCTCTTTTAATCCTTTATTTTCCATTCATACTTCTTACCAATATCCCAAGTAGTTACTGAATTGTTGAACTGCTCTTCTGATTCACATTAAATATTCCTATTGCCCACTTAAAACCCATCACTTAAACCTCTTCTTGTGCAAACTCTCATCTTTATTATTTTTGATGTGATGATGAAATGTTGTCCCTTTTAGCACATTTGTTTGTACCCTGGAGGGCTGTTTGCAAATATGGATTGCATGTGTTGTGAATTTATCTGTAAAATGTTGGAAGATTTTTATGGTTGTAGTTTATCTGGAGCAATGACTTTGTGGGTAGGATGGGGAGAAGCTTTGTCAGTATTGAAATCTATAAAATGAAGAAAACTTGGTTTTGCTTTTGGAGGAATTTAGATTGGCCCCCAAAGTTTAAGAGTTGTGCCAAAGCACATTTCTCAGGTTTGCCTTTCACTACAAAAGTAATTCATCTAGCTGAAACAGGAGAAGGAGGAGGGTCTGACTGAGAAAGGGGTCAGAGGAGGGCCTGAGGCCAGAGAGCCCCCCAAAAGTCCCTAAAGACCAAAAGGCCACAAACCAGAATAAAGGGCTATAGCAACAGGGGCTATAGCCTATCAAAGGACAGTACCCAATACAGGTCACAGTCTATGGGTTCTCACCCATGTGCACAATTACAAGGGACCTCAGGCTACAGGAACAACAAACATGGGATTTATTTGCAAACAGGGGAAACAAGAATGGTTACGTATTCACTAGAGGCTGGCTGCTTCATCTGAACAGCATCAGTGTTGGCAGTCACCGGTCACCAGTTCTAGGCAGCACTGTCCAGTAGCAATGACCACTACAGGCCTGCAGAGGTGGTGTTCCAGTGTTACAGCTCTTGTAAGTTGTTGGTTTATACCACCAACAAACAGCTCTTTGAGACACCAGGCCCAGGGCCTTTGGTGCTCCTTCCAGTCAGTGTCACAGACAGGACCGAGTCCCAGTCTCTCTCCCCTCCTCAGAGGGCTGCTGCTGGAAGCTTCCCTCCTTTCTTCCAAGGCTGGAACTGTCTTCTCCTCTTCCTCTGCAGGAGCTCTTCTTCTCTGCTGCTTCTTCGGATCTCTTCTTCCTCTGGGTTGCTACTTCTCCATCTGCTCCTCGAGGTTGCTCCGAATCCCAGTCAGCTCCCCATCCAAATGTATTCCCATGCTCCCTTCGACCCTGCCTTATATTCACTTTCAAGGTGCCCCCCCCCACCCCCAGTCTGATTGGTCCATTTTCCAATCCTGCATCTGATTGGTCCATTTTGGCCTGTTCCAGAATTTAGGAAGTTTTATTTACAAGAGGAGCTCTGCTACCACTAACTTGTGGTGAGAGGTGAAATCCTGGTATCGATCAACCCACAGTTCACACCTGATTGGTCCATTCCATGATCCAGCTGCCCACTGCTACAAAAAAGGTTTCTGAGGAAGGACTGCCACACTAACTTGCAGTGGAGCCAGAGACCACTCCCCCTTCCAGCTGCAGCCCAGTAACATAGCTACAAATCTGGACATCATGTTCCAGCTGTTTTGGGCTGTCCAATTGGTCCTCTTAACTTTAATAGAAGTGTAGTTTTTTTTACCCCTTAAGCCCCATGAAAAACTAATCAACTAAAAGAAATCCTGGAAAATCATGCAGCACAGCATGCTAACTTGTTGAATTGTATTAGGCATTTTTTTTTTTTCCATTTTAAGCCTTGTCTTTCTGCTCGCCAAACACAAACTTTTAGGTGCTCATCTGTACCTGTATTAAGTATATAATTTCTCCTATGAAAACTGGCATGAGTAATGAATTACTTTATTTGTTAACCATTTAATAACTCTCACAGAAGCATATTTTGTGTGGACATTTGTCCTTTGCTTACAAGACTGTTTTGTGAAATGAGGGAATCAATCCCTTTGATAAGATTTATAGGGTAGAGGTTTGGGGAGATGGGCAGGTGGATATTAGAAAGACTTCAAAATCCTCTTTGAAAGTGTCTGAAACTAAAGTCACTTTGTTCATCACCATCCTCCTCCAGGATTTGTTTCTGGAGGGAATGGTTTTTGCATCTTGGAAAATTTGCTCTGTATAATATGCTTTTTTAAAGTAATCTTTCATTGAAATCAGAGCAATGACTTAAACAACTTAGCATCCACCCACCTCCTTTTTTCCCTATGACTGTTTCATGCTTTCTGGTATATTTTTTCCTATTTTCATATAATTTTTTTTCTATTTTCCTTTCCTCTTCTATTCTTTATTGGATATAGTAGGTTGGATATGCTATGCTATTGGATATGCTATGTCCTCATATACTGTGGCATGCTTCTGATGGGGATATCTTTGGCAAAGAAGTGAGTTGTAGTCCTTTTTTTTTTTTTTTGCAGAATGTGTTGGTGATTGAAGTTCATTCTCAGTTTTGAACTTTGATTAACTTGAGAGCACTTTTCCTCAAATACAGGGTCAAACTGTCCATCTTGAATTGATCTACTTTTCAATGTGCTACTTGACTATTTGCCATCTGTTTGGAATTATTTTGGAAGATTCTAGGTAGAAGGGATAATCTTTGCAGGTTAAACCCAGGCAAATTAGTATGTTGTTGGGTAAAAACATTTCAATCCAAGAGACTGTTGGAATGTGTCTGGTCTTCTCTGCAAGGGCAAGGAGAAAGGAAATAACTATGTAACTTTATTAACACAGGAACTGCAAAGCACCAGGCAGGTGGCTCTTTATTATTTAAACTTGCAGCCCACCAAGGAACCAACCATTGTGACAAGGTGAGAGGCTTTGGCAATCTGCCAGCAAAGAGTAGCTTTGAAAGCACACATGTATTTTTCTGATAGACTTCCCCAATTCTTACATGCTATGCTTATTTCAGATAGCTGTCTGCTGCTGTTGTAGTATTGAACTGTACTTTCTTCTTCCCATTAATATTTTACATTATTAAAATATTAATTTTTTACCAAATGATCACATTAAAGAATACAATATTTTGAAATTTAAAAATGACGGCACTATTTGTCAACATATAAAACCATAATAATTTTTAAAATAGTAATCATCTTGGATGTTAATTTTATATATTTAAAATTTTTTTAAATTGAAAGCACGTATAGAAAATAGAGAAGGTCTTCTGTCAATTGAAGGCTTAGTTGGACAGTAGGGGAGACCTTTAAAAGAACCAAGTGTGTATATATGATGAAGGACTGAAGAATTTCATGTATCTAAAAACCCATGTAATTTTCCACATATAGAGTATCTCCTGTGGCTCAGGGGGCCATGTGGCCATTTTGCCAATGAGCCGTCAATACCCCTGTCCATTTTGATTCATTAGTATAGATTAGTTTTTTCCTGTCCTTGAACATCATGAACATGGATAATGCATGTTACAGTCTCTGGTTTCTTACTTCATTTGCTCATTATTACTCTGTGAGATCTATTCATATTGTTGGGTGTTGCAGTAGTTCATTTTGTGTAGTGTTTCATTGTATGATTATGCCACAGCTTTCTTTTTCCTGTAATGCTGCTGGACATTTGAATTCTTTCCAGTTTGGAGTTATTTCAAATCATTGCATAACTTAAGTAGTTGACACCAGCACTGTGTCAACTTTGACCCCAGCTTTTATACAACAAATTACTTTCATTGAAAGTATGTCAGTTTAAAAAAGGAAAAAAAAAGTGTATGAATGTTTTAGTTACATATAATTTGTTTCCAAAAAAAAAGATAATGTGTATATTCTTATATATTGGTCATCACAGTATTAAATAAAAGCATCACAGTTTTTTATTTATTTTTCTCCAAATTGAATTGTCAGCATTTTCTTATGTCAGGTATTTATCTTCAATAGAAAATATAGCCAGATTTACTAATCTGTCATTATATATTGTAGTTCAACAAGCAATTTTTTTGTTTTTTAATTTTGAAAATTTCTTTCACATAAAGCAATAATCTGTAAGTAAGCATTTAGAGAAAGTCAAACATTTACTAAGTAAGTCTCGCTTTTTAAAATTATATCATTTTTCTTGAGGTAACACTGATAAACAACACTGCAGATGATTTTGGGGCGTAGGCTCACATCTATTCAGATGTATGTTGCCATAGCACAATGACCATCAAAGAAATGGTAATTCTTCCACTTTAGTCCACTGGGTCCACTTTGTCTGCTGGGAATTCAGAGATTCCTTCCTGATCTTTATAGCACATACTAGAATTCCTTTTCTTTTTCATTCTTAAGTAGATGGTGTTAATATGTGCATAATTAAATATTCTGTGTTTCTTAACCAAGGATTTCTTCTCAGTTCTTGCAAACAGGCATTTAGTTGTTACAAGTTCATTTTGAAGTTTCAAAAATGAGTTTTAGTGTTTGTGGGCTATGGTTTGCTAGGTCCTTGACAGATAGGTGCAGGGTCTGTAAGAACATTCATAATTTGCTCATAACAAACAAATAGCAATTGGCATCCATTGGTAAAAGTTGGACTCATGGTCTTTCACCAGCAAATATGTAGGACTGACTAGTTGCTGACTGAAAGTAGAGTCACCTGCTTGCTCAGGAGACAGGGATTCCTGGCTTTTCTCACCAGAGAAGCAACAGCAGCACAGACTTTTGCTGAAAGACTATGCTGTTTCTGGCTCCCAGACCCAGAGACTGTGTACTGCACAGACCCCACATGTGTACTGCAGTTCACCCCATTTTCATCTTTCCTATGCACAGAAATAGAATTATTCTTAGTTATTTTCTTGTAGAAACAGTGGATTAAATAATAGTAAAGTGCTAAATTGTTTCTCTAAATTGTCCTAGTAAAACTTGTTGGGGATAATTATAAGCAAATATATTTAAAATATGTGCCAATTAATATATACTTGAATATAAATGACATCAAAATATGAAAAGGGGCTTCACTGGTGGCGCAAGACGTTAAGCACCGCACTATGAAGCTATGTGCAGCCACTGCAGCATGAGTTCGATCCCTGGCCAGGGAGGTGACCCGCATGGCACAGCAGACCTCTCCTGTCTCGACTGATGCTTTCCTCAGCAGTGTATTTCAGCCATTCTGCCTGTTCTGTACTCACTCTGTCTCTGGTGAATCCTCTCAACCACTACACCTCTGGCCTGTATCCCAGTTCTTGTATGCATAAATAATCTTTAAAAAATATTACAAAAAATTTTAAACATAGTAGAGGCGGTACAGTTATGCCCCTGAAGATACTGGCTTCTGTTAGCTTTTGCCACCCGTTTCTTATCACCACAAATTCAGTACTGCAGAGAACAGTAAATCCTTCCCAGCTGTTCTTATTCTAGTCTTGAATGCATGTGAGCTACTGACTTATTCTTTGCTTCAGCTTAACACCCCAGGACTTTTTCCTTGGCCATTCTGTTAGGAACCTGGAGAGTCTGGGGTTTTGAGTTTTTCTTTGATAAAGCAGATACTTGGAATTTCTTTGGCTCTTGGGGTGTAAAATTTACTCTTTCTGTATTTAAATTCTACAGCTGGGAGTGATTTTTTATTTTTGTGCCTAAAGCAAGTAAAATCCCTACTCTCTTTAACAGCTTCTCCAGATTTATTTAAGATTGGGATACTATATTAAAAATGCTAGTGCAAGTCTCTGCTAGTCTTCGAGATTGCTGCATTAAGGAATAAACAAGTTCTTACTTCCCCATTCCTTGTCATCTTCCCAACTCTAGAATTTGAGTAGGTACCTGTGGTCCATGTTCACATTTTCTGTAAGTCTTTGAAAATTTGTGTATAAGTCATAAAAGGAAAAGCCATATGCAGTTAGTTATGTTTAAGTAAGTAAATATATTTCTCCAAAAAGGTAAAAATAGGGTTGTATAAATAATGTCTGTAAGTGTGAATGCTCCCAAGGTTATCTGCATAGAATTGCCAAATCTCACCTGATGTTTAGTGACACTATAATAATTAGTTTGTATTAAAACTTGGTTGTAAATTAAAAAAGTTTTTATTTGGAAGAAAATTTTGTCCTTTAAAGGTAACGTGGTATCCACTCGTAAATTGTTTTGAATAGAAAGCATTGGGACGCACATAGTAGAACAAGTTTTTATCTTCATCTATTTGATATTTGAGTAAGAATAGGAAAAAGGAAACTAAGATAATTCCTATGTATATTTTGAATCAGATTTTTTTTTACCCTGAATTTCTATTTTAAATAATGAAATTAAGCAATTTTCTTTGTGTCTATATCAGTGAAAAAAGTTAACTTATTGCACTACAGCATACATAAACTCTATTCTTTGTGCTAAAAACTGACATGACATCAAACACCCTCCTACCTTGAAAGGGCTGACTAAGAAACACCCCATAATGTACATTTGGCATGCTGTTAGTTCTGAGGTGGAAACTTCAGGCTGACCTGTTGATTAGCTAAAGTTGGGACATAGTCTATAGACTAAAAGTTTCAGGGAACATCTGATAACTGTCAAGGTCACAGGTACCCTGATTATCCTGTACTCCTTGCTTTAGTCAATATATAATATGTAACCTAGTTGCTTGGGGCTCCTTGCTTTAGTCAATATATACTCTGTAACCTAGTTGCTTGGGGCTCAAACTTTGAGAGACATCTCTGAGCCAGCTGGTATAAAACCCACTAGTGTAAATGAAGAACTTCCTTCCTTCTCTCTGAGTGCTGCTTGGTTTCCTGATGGAATTTCTGCCATAGCAATTTCACATGCAGATGAATAAGAAAATGTAGTAAAACCAATTCAGAATCACTCCATATTGGAGACATTGTGCCTTGGATGTTGCTTTATGGAGTATAGTTATTTTGTGGTACTTTGTAGTAAGTTTTAAAAGTTCTGATTGCAATGAAAAATCTTTTATTCTTAGGTATCTTAAATATTTCTTTAAAACTGGAAAGAACATTTAGTAAGCACTTGTGCCAATATTTTGCAATAAAAATTTCCATTGCAGCATATATGCTATTTAGTTTTATAACTTATTCATCTTTGCCACACCGAGAGAAAATAACTACTTACCTGCTTCCTAAAATGAATTAAAAACATTTAAAAGTAATTTAATCAGAGTTAGAATCGACTTCTTTAAAGCTTGAGCCGAGAGGAATGAAGATCAAATTTTACAAACTGATCTGAACCTGAAATGTGTTTTTTTAGGGAAGTATTTTTGAGTCCTAGGACAAGTCGAGCAAATTAGGGATTATTAGGCAGCTTCAAAGACTGTAGGCACAGACTTCAGGAGAATTAGGGAAGGCTCCAGAAATAAGGACAACAAATTCCAAATTCAAACACCTCCAGGACTAGGGGCTAAGGGGCAGTCTGGAACACGGATAATAAAGAAAAGTGTGCTAAGATGAGGGCTGGGACCAGAGACAGAGTTCTGGTCACAGACATTAGGACAGTCAGTGAGACCACCAGAACTAACCAATCACAGCGAGCTTGGTGGAGCTTTAGAATAATAAGGGAAAGAGGGTACATATTCTCTGAGACAGGACTCCGCTTCAGCTCCCTTGCCCACCCTGGCCTGGTTCCACTGGCCTGGGAGTCCCACTTTATTTCTATTGCTTTTCTTCTCAATAATTTTCTTTCTTTCTCTAAACAAATTGGCCTTTTCGTGCTTGCTTGCCTGAGTGTCAGCGAAGTTCCTGCTGTGACTTAGTGGGACACCAACCCATGGCGGTCTAGTGACCTGGACTCAGCACTGCTCCTGCAGCCTTGAATCTGTTCCTGACTAGGAGACTAGCCCTGAAAACATGAAATTACAGTATCATTTTGATTTTTATTCCTTAAGAAGTTCTTAATATACTTATGAACTCTGAGCTTCGACTTCAGTTTAGTGTTTTTGATAAGGAAATGAATCATGATATTAACAATAACAATGATTCTAGTAGTCTTTAGTACATTTCTGTTTGCTTGGCTCCATCCAAGGTATTTTAAACACTGTTGTCCTATCCACGAGGCAGATAGCTCCACAGTGTTACTATGTAGAAAAAGCTCAGTATCACTTTGCCAAGATACCCCACATCTGAAGTATCAAAATTGGCATACAAGTCTAAATATGACTTATTTTAAAGTCTATTTTGCTTTTACATCCTCATCTGTCTTCAGGAGGACTTCATGGATAGGATGATGCTATCTTTGTAATTTCTGGAGTTATTTACTTCCCCTCCTGGACTCTAGCAAAGCTTCATGAGAGGAGAGTATAGGAGGTGTTTAAATAGACTCCAGTGAGATGAATGTTAATACAGATGGGCCCCAGCACTTAGAAAAAATCTGGAGAAGCCCAACTTTGTCACTTTATAATAGAAGTGACCATGTACAATTTTATTACGATTTTCTAGAAGTTAGAACTATGGGTTTAAGTGCAATAGTTATTAAATTAAATTTACATTGTTGGGTCATTTAAAAAACACTGTTTTTAGAAATTGATTGCACACATGGTAGATCCTTCAAATAGAGTGCTGTGATTGAACAGAACATGTTCCTGTACTTTGTATTGTCCTTGGGCCATAGAAGTGATAGTTAAAGTAATAAAGCTTTCTTTGCTTTCTCTGAGAGGAAAAGGAAGCTGTGGTCTGAGTGCTTGGAAAGAGCCATAAGTTATAATCATAAGTTATAAAAAATGTAAATCCATGAAAAATGGTTTAGTTTGACATAACTGAGTAGTAGAATCTTATAAAACCAGCTCCCAATGTTACTTTCTGGAGCTCAGATCATAGAAAATTTATCTAACATTTTTAGCAGTGATATTTCTAAGCCATCTCAGAATATCTGGTCTCTTGGCTTCTAGCAAGAAAGTGTCTTAAATGACAAATGAATTCCAAAATAAGTTAAACTTTTTCAAGTTTTTAGTAATTTAAATAATAATGCTTGTGCAAATGATAGTCAAGTCTTCACTTAGTGGTACTGAACTAACAGTCTAAATTTGAAATGGCAGGCTCTCTGTTCCTCTGTCTGGGTAATCACTGATAAAACATTAATCATCTGAAGGTTCTATGCAATTCTATTGATGGAAATTGTGAAATGTAATTTAACTTGGGGAATTGAATTAATGATTCTAATAGCTCTTAGGTGTTCAGTGATTTATAGGTTCTAATGCTGGAAGAGAGGTGTGTGTGTGTGTGTGTGTGTGTATGTATGTATGTATGTATGCAACCACTATTTAATCTAAATAGGTGATTACAAAACTTACATAGTGTATATCATTAAAATATGTTTAACCTATGATTGGTGAATAGTGTGTTTTCTTTGTGTATTAACATTCATTGTTTCATATACTTATCACAGCATAATGCTTAATTTAGAACCATTTGTTGAAGTTTTTAAAACCTTTAAATAAATATTATGCACACATGTATACATAGCCTCACATACATATATTTCTAATGTTTCATTTTCAAGCATGTTCAGAATTGTAATTTGAATACTTATACTATGAGCATCTATCATACAATCATTAATTTTCTTACCCATCATTTCCCTCTTTTTCAGCTCTTTTATTGTCTCCTTACCTCTTCTTACTATACCACAGCAATTTTGCCAGAAAGTCACATTAATAATATTCCTTCATGTCCTTTACACTGCCCATATCTTTTTAAGAAGTTACCAAAGGATACAGCTTCCATTTATCTTTTTGCATTATAATGTATAAGGTTTTAGGCCCTGGAAGAATATTTAAAACCATTTATTGAATGGGTATGGAATGGGAAGAATTAAGAAACATCATCTCCAAGGCCTAGGAAGTCTAATTCTATTCAATTCCTTTTGTTGTGTCATTTTGGGCCAGTTGCTTCATTTATTCATCTTAGTTTCTTATTTGCAAAGTATGCTATATATATGTGTGTGTATATATATGAATGTATGTATGTATATATATGTATGTATGTTTGTGTATACACACACACACACTTTAGTCATTGATTTATGAGGGTTAAGTGAGATTGGATAAGTGAAATTCCTTACGTGTTGCCTAGAACAAGATAGAATTACAAAGCATGAATTCTTCTATTTGAAGATACTGTTCTTACTAGTTCCGTGGGGAAACATTCTAAAAGAATGCTAATAGAATAGGATGCATCCTATTGTTATACTGTGAGATGAGATATGTCAGTTATTCATGGTGTCTAGTAACTTGTATTAGTTGCCACACAGATAAAACATAGTGTCTTGAGATAGGGAGGTTTTCACCTCCTGTTGTCATAGAATTGTTTGCATCCATTCTTAACCCATATTAAGGGAAATAATACAATATAGGCAAGTTCTGAGCTAAGGAACAAACCGTGAATGTGTAATATTTCATTGAGTGTGTTCGTTATGAGTCAAGAATAGCAGGTTAGACGTGTTCTCTGGAGGGTTTTGAATTAAGGGTAAGCAATTTCCTCTTCATTT
This sequence comes from Galemys pyrenaicus, assembly GCA_019455555.1. Lineage (NCBI taxonomy): Eukaryota > Metazoa > Chordata > Mammalia > Eulipotyphla > Talpidae > Galemys > Galemys pyrenaicus. The sequence goes on from JAGFMF010011673.1 coordinate 6,294,426, forward strand.
GGTGAATAGTTTAGAGTTTCTAAAAATTGTTTATTTGTTTGTAGGACTAAAGATTAGGGAGAGATATTTTAGAATCTCAAAGAACTATTGTGTGATGTTATTGATGGGAGTAGATTGTAAGTCTTGGGTCATATGTGTACCTAGTCACTGCTAGTGTTTCCCTTTTGCACAATGATCCTTTGGGTTCTATACTGCTGTTGCTATCTGTTGCCTGCTGTAGCATAGAGTACAGTGAATTCACTATGTTGTCTTGTCCCACGAGCAGGCACATTTAGGTTGTGAACTTGATAACACTGACCTCAGAAACAACCTGGTCTAAATTCTCTGTTTATCTTTCACCAATAATCCACCTACATTGTAGCCACATGGAATTCTCCCCTCCCCTCCCCTGTGCTCCCCTGCGCTCCCCTCCCCTCCCCTCCCTAACGATTATTTCTAAATTGGAACCTTGGGTTTAATTTTTCTTCCTGTTAGAATTCTGTTTTGCCAGTTTAAAATGTTGGTTTCTGGGCCTCCCTGGTGGTGCAGCCTGTTGAGTGCAGCACTGTGAAATATTCACTGCATAGCAGGTCGAGTTCGATCCCCCACCAGGCAAGGGACACACGTGGCACAGCAGACCTCTCCTGCCTAGCCTGCTGTTCCCCTCAACAGTGTATTTTGGTAGATCTGCCTGTTCTGCTCTCTGCTCCTCTCTCTGGTAAATCCTCTCACCTCCTGTGACTCTGGCCTGTTCCCCAGCTATTGTATACACAAATCAATAAATCTTACCCCCCCCCCCCCCCCCCANCAATAAATCTTACCCCCCCCCCCCCCCAAAAAAGGTAAATGCCATACCATCATTTACTCTTAAAAAAATAAAATATTGGCTTCCTCTTGTTTTGGGGCTTTTCTTAACATTTCATGTTATCTGATCAACTAGTCTTTCTCCATCCATTCTCCTGTTTTAATTCTTATTTTATTACTAGTGTCATGTGAGCACACAACTGTAGGGTATTTGCCTGGCTTACTGCTGTATGTATCACCTGTGTGATTAATAGGGGAATGTTTAGTAGATCAATTTTTTTTAAAGATTTATTTATTTATGCATACAAGAGCTAGGGTACAGGCCAGAGTCATGGAAGGTGAGCGGATTCACCAGACAGAGCAGGGAACAGAACAGGCAGACTGACTGAAACACACTGTGGAGGGCAGCAGCGGGTGAGGCAGGAGAGGTCTGCTGCGCCATGTGGGTCCCCTCCCTGGCCGGAGGAAGGGATCGAACTCTTGCTGCAGTGACTGTGGTTTGCTTCATAGTGCGTTGCTTAACCCACTGTGCCACCAGGGAGGCCCAGTAGATCGATTTTAAAAAGAAAATGCAACATTCAGTTAGTTTAATTTCAGTTTCTAATAGACTGAGGAAATAACATTAGCAAGAATTTTATCTATACAATAATGGAAGCAGGACTGATGACCTTAAAATAGTGATCATCATATAATATGTGATAGCTTTATAGCTTTGTAGAATTACTAGATAAAAAAGGTTATACATGTTATGATTTTGAGAACACACTTTTAAAAATCTTAGTATCAAATTCAACAAATTAGAGTAAAAGAGTTGGTAAGTGTGTAATAATTTGTCTAAAGAGATAAATTGAAATCTTGCTAAATTGAACAGAACTACAGGATGCATTTTTTTTTTTCTTTTCTAAATGATCTGGGAAAATTAGCCAAACGTTGTATTAGTGAAATCTAAAGATAATTTTGAGTAGGAACTCTTTGCTTTTGTATGGGTTAGTGGGAATGAAGCAATAGAATTAAGTGTATAAGAATCATAAAGCAACAAAAGATGTAATAGCCTTCTTTGTAAAAAGCTAACTCATATTTGGGGGAAACATAATCAAATCTATTTGACCAAGGGAAGGAAATAGCCAGTGATCAGATGATTGTTTTAGAAGAGATAGTAAAATTATAGTTGATTATTTTGTGAATAAGATATAACCTTGAGCTACAATCATCTTAAAGTTTTTTTAATGTATATGATGAGTAAATATCAAGTGGTAATCTAAAAATACCTCTAGGTGATTTGTCAGTCACCAACACATTGTTATTAGAGGACATTGTAATTGGGCAAACCAAGAACTTTTGAAATAAGCAAAAATTTCAAAAATAGTAAATCTTTCAACTTCGGAAATAATTGACATACTAAGACATACATGAAAATTCATATCTGTTGAGTCAGTGGTTTTCTTGCAAATTATTAGATTGCATAGCTTTTGATTAGTTGGGTATCATGTACCTCTCTTCCTTAAGTTCCTAAGTCTATTTCTTTCAGAAGAGATGATGAGAGCCAAAGAACTAGCAGATGAATTCTCTTTATTATAAATATTGTCCTAATTTTACACATTTAGGCTTAAGCCTAGAGAATTTGTGATGTCTAATCAGGTGTCTTACATGTCATAAGTGACTAAAGTCGAATTGAAATCCATGGATCTTTACTCCTAAGTACAAAGCTTTTTCCTGCTTACTACAAAGGAAAACCTTTTCATCAGATTATTCTGAGAGAACATTATTAGCTCATTCTTTTTACAGTTAAGTTTATGTCTTTATAGACAAAGAGGACGATAAAATTTCAGTGTCTAAAGCAATAATGATGGGTTGTCTTTCATACTCTCATGTCAATATATGCATGTAGAAATTAATAGTTGATAAACTAATGGTTGTTAAGCAAGACTTCAATTTTGTGTTTGAAGCATAAGTTCTATAACCTGTATGATATTAACAATTTGTCATGTCGTGTGATTTGTATTTACCAAAGGCTCTAACAAAGATGTAGAAAGGGTTGCATTATTAATATGCAATAAACAGGTAAAAGTTAAAGAATAAATTTGATTCCTAATTTGTCTCTGGCTAAAAGAAAAACAGATTTTATAGAAACTTTGGGTACATTGAAGTGTTAGAAAGTTACAAAGCATGTTCTTTTTCTGATAGGGCAACTGTTATGTTTTTCAGTTTTGATTATTTTAACAAAATCTATACTAATGTTTGCATTGTATTTTAGTATTTAGTGGATGCACATATATTCTCATATTTCATTTGTGCAATAATTTCTGGAAGATAAGATTTCCTACCTACATTTTTAAATGTCTATTTCTTAACTCTGTCTAAAAGCAGATTGATTGAGCTCCATTTCCTCAATTTAGAAAGCTGGGCGGATTAACTGATTGAACACTTCAGAAGGGAGAGGAAAGGAAGAAACAGACACTTTAAATAATAAAAATTATTTCTGAAATGATTTGAGTAGCAATCTCAGTTATTTTTCCAAAGCTTGAAATAATAATAATAATAATAATAATAATAATAATAATAATAATAATGAAAACACACACAGACAACAAAACCCAAAGATAACAGCAAAAGCAGGGAGCTTATGTGTCTCTACATGTATTTCTTAGAGTAGCAACTTTCTTGCCTGTCCATTTTAAGAAGAGGACATTGAAAATGTTTTTCAAAAACAATTTTAATATCATTTTTCTTCAGTGTTTTACTGTATATACTACACTCGTGCTGCAGTGGTGATAGAGCTGAGACTTAACCCTAAGCTACTGGGGAGTTCCCCATCTTCTTTTCCTTAATGGACAAAGCATTGCCTAGAAAACAATGGGCAAAATGCTAACTCACCATTTCTTAAAAGAGTCTAAAGATTTGGCTTAAAAGAATGGAAGAAAATTCCATAAAACAGCCTGAAGGATGTTAATTTCTTTCAAATGTGATTTGGAATAGCAAAGGACAGTATGTTTTATAGCACAACTTTAAAGACAACAGAACTGGCAATATTCATATAGTGAAACTTCCATCAAGACTTCATATTTCTACTGGTGACTTCTTTGATTCTTGGTGTAAATTTTTAAATACCTAATATCAAATTTCTACTCTTTCTATTCTTTTAGTTATAGAACTAGTGTGAAAGTAACTTGCTGTGTTATTAAAAGACTTCCTTTTAGTTACTGCCCAGTGAATCAACTCATGCATGTTTTGGTTGTCAAGCATGCTAAGTAGAAGTTTAAAGACACTTGCCCATAATATTGCTATTGTGTGAGATTCTACTTCTCATCCATAAACAGTGCACTTTATCTTTTCCACCACTGCCTCTTCTTTCTCCATAATGTGTGGTGATTCTTTCTTACTATTGTTTCATCCAGTCTGGCTCTACAAAAGAGAGCTGTTTTTCTAAGATCTGGATAATAGTACTAGATTTCCTGTAAAAGTGTCGTATATGAAATTAGGTACACTGATCACTGATCAAATTGATCAGTGTCCCTACATTTAAAAGAAGCCATTGAATTAAAGACTATTTTCTTTTAATTCTGAAGTTCTAAACCTCTATGACTATGTAAATAACACAAAAGAAAGTTTTAAGGTGTATTTTGCTAAGAGTACCCCCAAAATATTAATTTATATTTAAAGATGCTGTGTCAAATTCTAGACATGTAACAAAAATAACTTATTAAAAAGGAATTTAAATCAAGACATGTTTGTTTCTGTATATTTATAATGAATTTAAGTATATGTTATTTTTAGCACAATTACCTGTCTTTTGTGGGGAAAAAGGCTAACAGAAAAATATTACTCTACACCCAATCATTTTCTACATTGTCTGTTAAATTAAATGATAAATGGATTAGATCCACTTATGTTAGAGGGGTGGAGTAACCTTATAAGATAAAAAATAATCATGATTGTAAAAAATAATCATGTCAGCCTCCTTGATAATCTTAAGTTTTATTTGTAATTAAATAGTACATATTTTATTTTACTGGCAGCTATCATTGTTTTGAAATTTGAGAACCTGTTTTGAAAGAAATGTTGTCTATAAATGATGCTACTATAAATTTTTGGTTAATTTTTGAATTATATTCTAAATCTTTTTTTTTTTTTAAAGATTTATTATTTATTTATGCATACAAGCACTGGGGTATAGGCTAGAGGTATGTGTGTGGAGGGGGTGAGAGGATTCACCACAGAGAGCAGGGAGCAGAACAGGCTGATCAACAGAAGTACACTGCTGAGGGGAGCAGCGGGCACAGCAGGAGAGGTCTGCTGTGCTATGTGGGTCCCCTCCCTGGCAGGCAGCAGGGCTCAAACTCGTGCTGCAGTGGCTGCTGTTTGCTTCATAGTGCGGTGCTTAACCCACTGCGCGACCAGGGAGGGCCCTATTCTAAATCTTCTTTTTCCCTTCCCCTCCCCTCCCCCTTATATTCTAAATCTTTATTACTGAGCTTGATCATGATTTCAAGCTTAAAGCATATAAATGTAGACGATTCCAAGTGTTTTTGCAATACGTTTTACATATCACAACCAGGGTTAGTTAAAAAGTATGAGGAATAGGTGCAATCTTTTAAAAAATAAATCTCAATTTATTTTGTTTCGCAAATGCATTTTGCTAGATGCATTTTGAAACTCAAGAATATTTACTTGGGAGATTTAAAATCGTTTTCTTTAGTGAAAATGGCAAAAACTACTTAGTGTCTGCTGTCTGGCAGTGAACTTTCTTTACTTATTTGTGTTTTTAATCTTCACGCAAACTCTCCAATTGACCCTCCATTTAACAAGTGAGGAAACAAAATTCATCCAGAGTAAATGGGTGGGTGGGAGGGCACCTCTTCTCAGTACTTGATGTATGGCCTCCTAGAACTTGTGTTAGTGAATATGTTTAGTGGATTAATTAGAACCCAGCTCAGAGCTGTAAGGTTAACAGGAGATAATGCATACCTGTGATGTCCACAGTGCTTGGCAAAATGTTAGATGCTTTTGTTATTTTAAATTTATTCTTCAGTGGTTTTATAGTTCACTGGTGTGAGAATATTTTCTTAATTAGTTTAAGAGAAATGATACATTTTAAGAGTTTTAAAAATGAGAAATGAAGATCTACTTAATACTGGGTAGTTATACAGCTTGTTTATAAAGCGTTATGTAGAATTCCTCTAAATTGACTGTTTTCAGTGAACTCAGAATATGATTCAGTTAAAAGGAAATTATGGGTGCTTTGGAGGTGGTTGAGGTGTGGTGAAATACATTCCAGGAGGTGTGAACCAATTCCTTTCAGTTATTTGCACTGTTGTAAACCAATGTTACCTAAATGGAAAACATGATACTTTAATTGAATAGTGGTTGAAATATTCCAAGGTTATGTCACAAATTTAAAGCTTACTCTTGTGTCATTTGGCATATTAAATGATTCATATTCCTGAAAAGCATAAAGCTCTGATTTACATATTTTTTAAATAGTAAAAAATTTGGATTGAGAATTTTATAGTGTTGATTGGGAAAAATTATTTCTTATTCATATTTTATAGCTGGGGAAGATAAGTCTTTTGATATTCATTTTATAATAGAAATTAAGGCAGACAAGGATTAGGGTGTGAGGGGAAAGATAACTTTGATTTTCATCCAAATTGGATATATTCTGCTGTGTTATGTGGCATTCAACAGGACGACCAGTCATTTGAAACGTTTTTAATTTTGATTCTGGGAAGTCATATAGTTTAGTGCATGTGACTGGGAACGGTTTCCTGGGCAGAGATGTTAATTTTAGTATGTTGTCAGTCTAAATGTTCCTAAGAGGATTAAACAAATTCCATAGCAAATAAAGGAACTTATTTGGGGGTAGCCCCCCACCCCACCATAATTTCTAGAAAACACACTCCAGTCATTTGCTAAACTAAAATACAGGCATATTAATGATCCCAGCTCATATGAATGGACAGTCACGGAAGGAACTTCATCTGTAGGGTCGGGTTCAGCTATTTGAGCTGCACACTATGTATTAATTAGAATTTATTTACAGCTAGAAGCTGCTCCTGTGTTTTTCTCCCCAAAGTCAACAATGAAACATTCCTCCTTGCTTCATCATTAGTATTCAAATCTCCATCAGCCTGCAGTTCAAACTCTTTCCCTTATTTTTGTCAGCAAAGATGATGGAGCAAGGTTGCTTAGAAACACTTAGCCATACTCTCAACGGGAATTATCAATCTGTTCTTTACGCTCACCTCCACATGCAGGGGAGAAAATTGAGTTTTGCTGCTGACAACGCTAATTGATTGCTAGTTGTTTTGGTAGGAGTATGATGTTGAAAACTAAATTTCCTTTCATTTTTATGCATTAGATGCAGAAAAACTACAGTGATATATTCCACTGTAACGGGAATTATCTTAGAGGTATCTAAATTTGGATTTGTATGTTTTAGTATTCAGATCTTGACACTGGTCAACTTACAGAATTATCTCTGGGTTGTGGAGATTGTTTCTGTAGTGATTTCTTTGGCTTCCAATGAATTCACACAGCCGTCCCCTTCAATAGAGTTCTGATTAGTGCAGTCAGGGAGTGACACACAAAACTGGGGGTGGGGTGAGATGAAAACCAGCAGCCATCTGGTTAACTCTAATTTTATATGGCCCCCAAATTGCTTTTGTCTCTTCCCCACCCCCACCCCTCTTTTATCAGAGTCATCTTAAAAAAAATTCTTGCTCTAAAATATAAATTAATGCATGCAGTGTGTTTCCATGGATGATTTCATTTGATAAAAATTCTCTTTTAAAGAGTATTATTTGACTATCACGGCTCTTAAAAACTCAAACAAATGCACACACTGCTGATAAGAGTCAGACTGCTCTGAGGTAGGGAATAGGTAGAATTTGGGTGAGGAAGCAAGAACAGAGGCAAGTAAACAGCATTATTTTGTTTTGGATCTGTAATATGGTCGCTTTTAGCACTTACGCTAGCTTTTGTGTTTAAATCATAGTGCCTTTGTCATAATACATTTTATCGAGGACTCTATTGAAACTAATGGATTGAAATTTGGGAAGGTCTTACCTTTTACTCTTTGCCAGCAAACTTTAAGATTGGTTCTTACTTTTGCAAAAGTTCACATAAAAATCACCTGCCGAACTTGAAATAGCACTGGTAATTCCCTGCCTTGCTCTTTTCTAATTATGATTTAATGGAAAAGAAAGATGCTTAATTAAACCTATCCCAGGCCTTCTCATTCAGAACCTATAGGGAGGAACCAAATATTTGAAAAAAAAAAAAAAAAAATTTTTTTTTTTTTTTAAATTTTCACGAGTTCCATGATGTACAGGCATGGTTCTGGTCACTGCCCATTTACATTGAGGCTTTTTGATGTGAGTTCTTGCATTAGACTTGAGAATTCAGATTTTACAAGGCTAATCCTAACGGATGGAATGTGTTCTTTGTGTACATGAGTAGAAATGATGTCCAGAAACATTTTGTGTCCATAAAGTTTCCAGTAATGCCAATTTGGTGGAGCAAAGAAGAAAAAAACAAAACAAAACAAAAACAAAGAACATTCCAAGTGTATAATAACTGTAGCTTAAGGGTTCAAATTCTTTTGGACATCAAATAGGAAATCTCATAAAATCTTATGGGATCTTGAATGTGATTTGTGAGGCATTTGTGCATTCTCCAATTTATGTTCTTCATTTTATAAAAATGTTAATATATTAATAAACTATTCTGTACAAAATATTAATGTCAGTGATGGCAGAATGACTAATAACTCTGAATGACTGTATAGGAACGTGGCTCTTAGTGACATTTGCTGCCACAACAACTTTGAAAGTTTCTTGTATTAAAGTTTCTAGAGATCTACTAGGCTGTTCTTTCTTAATACAGTATATGGTCTGAGGGCTTGGGAGAAGTAGCTTCTAAATCTTGGTTCTGTGATTCTCTGTCTAAAAGTAGCACTGTCATACTTTATTCACAGAGTCATAGTATAATAAAGTCCGCAAAATATTGAAGATATTTTGGCTGGATTCATTTACTTTTCATTTCAGGAATCTAAGTGACTTGAATAATGTCCCAAAACCCTACATGACGAGTTTTCAGTCATCTTAACCATCCTTTCATTAGGGGAGGTCTTTATTACTTATTTATTTAGAATATCTAGTGCCACTGTTTGTAGAAAATAAGACATTCTTCCTTCCACCTCACTCCCCTCCCCCTTTTAAGATAAGCTGTCAAATAAAGAGATCCATAAGCAGGAGCCATTGATCAAGTGTCCTTATTTATTTTAATCAATATTTTCAATTAGATCAACTTATTTAACAGTGCTATTAAATATATCAGTATGTCGTTTTTCCCCCAATCCTGTCCCATGTGTCCTCTTGTCCCTTTTTCTCCCCCCACCCACACTTAACCTTAGAGAACTTCTGATGTTTCTTGATGATCACTAGGTTCTTTTGTATCCTTATATCATTGTTCATTTTTGTATACTATTTGGGTTCTCCCCTCAGGTTTAGTTCCTGTCGTTCTCCCACTGCCACATTGCTTTTGAAGCATTACCATACACAGTCTTTTATGCTCATGCCTCAGTTGCGGTGTACTCAGATCTATGGTCAGTTTATAAGTTTTATCATCTTTTTTTCAATCTTTTGTTCACTTTCTCTGTATTGTACATATAAGTGAAACCCATCCAATACTTACCACTTTTCTTCCGATATTTCACTTAGCATAAACCTTTATATCTCCATCCATGTTGCTGCAAATGACACGGGTTTATCTTTTTGATTGCTGAATAGTATTCCATTAGATATTCACTTGTTTTACAATGTGGAATTGTCTGCTATGTGAATGTCCAATATTTATTTTAATCATTCTGACTTTGCTGCACATAGTTCTTGCAAATTTCCTTCATTTCACTGAAAATGTCTCCATTTTGTCTTTTCTTATAGCAGTATAATATTCCATGGTGTGTATGTACCACATCCTTTTGATCCATTCCTCCACTTAGGGATTAGGCAACTTCCATGTCCTATTGTAAATAATGCTGTTATGAACATCATGGAACAGGGGTTTTTCTGTTGGTTATTTCATATTCTGTGGATCTATGCCCATGAGGGGGATTGAAAGGTTGTATGATAAAAACTGATTTCTATCATGGTTTTACAAGTTTGCACTATTACCTCCAACAGTATTTTAGGGTGTGTGCCCAAGTCAGTAACTGTGTGAGGCTTGCACCACGGCCCCATCTCCCTCTTGTAGTTGTGGTCTCCAGTTACCACTCTAAACAGAGTTCATTTAAAACATTCCTACCCATTTTGATTTCTACCCATTTCCTTCCCATTTGGATACTCCATTATGGTGGAAGTTTGTTTTCTTTTCAGAGTTTCTTGGCTTTGTTTTGGGTTGGTTTTGTTGTTCCTGTTTGGAGGAGGGAGCCTGGAGTCTTCACTTTGCTGCCATTTTGCTGGACTCTAGATAGGTTCTTATTTTGGAGTTCATGATTGTGAATTTTTCTATATTTGTATCCTGAAAAATGCTGGGAAATTCTAGGCTTCTTCTTGCAGTAGGAACTTTGATGGGTAGATCATAGTGTATGTGTGTTTAAGGGTCCAAAGGACACATAAGAAACCACAGAGCAATCTTTAGCTGTTGCTGATCAGGTCAGAATCTTAGAAGAATAGCTGTGTGTTTGTGTGTAGTGGTGATTTTGTTGGGAAAGTGGAACACTTAATATATTTGAGATCATTAAAGATAATTTGATTTTTGTTTAAAATAGTGGTTTTGCAAACTTCAAATCAATACTCCTTCCTTTTTATAATGAGTTTTATTTTTTATATTTAATGTATAAATATATAATATATAGTATGATATAATAAGTTTTGAATTTTTTATATTTATAACATCATCCTTCATATTTGTACAGTGTATGTTTACCCATGAAATCCCCACCACCAGTTCACCACACACCACCACCATTGTCCCTTGTGTTCTTCCATCCCTGTCCTTCTCCTCCTTCTTACTCCCCTACAGAATGTCTCTGATCTATATTTGACTGATGGTTTTGATTTTTCCTTTATATAGTAAATATTTTATAAGTTTCCTTTTTGATGTCTTGAGTAAATAGGTTGATAGAAAAATTAAGTACCTGAATTCTTACAATATAGGACATATTAATCTATATAGTTAACACTGTAGGATGAATATATGATAGTGTAAAAGTGACTTATTTAAATAAAAGATAAATAGAAAGGAACTAGTGCAATAAAAATATCATTCCACAGTGTAAATATTCAAACATGACCTAACTAGGAATCAAATGCTTTATAATGTCAAAAAAAAAAAAAAAAACCCTCATAGGCATTGTACAACTTCTTTTGAAAAACTGCTTGTTTAAAGTTTTATTGATGACTTTTTATGAAGAGTGTATGCAAGAGGCATAGAATTCAGAAATACAGTTCAAATGTAATTCTGTGTTGAAGCTGATTTCATGAATTCCTTCTAAACCATAACTATAATATGTTCTGAATTACTGATATTAACAACAGAGTTTAATTTAAATCTTTGAAATTTTTAATACTACTGTATGATAAAGTGTCCTATAAAATATGTTAGATAAAATACTCTAAGTGCTTTAGGATATAAATAGAATGGAAAATCATTAAAGAAATTCTGACACCGGACCACCCTGGTGGCGCAGTGGTTTAAGCAACGCACTATGAAACAAATCACAGCCACTGCAGCATGATTTCGATCCTTGCCACCGGCCAGAGAAGGAACCCACATGGCACAGCAGACCTCTCCTGCCTTGCCCGCTGCTCCCCTCAGCAGTGTGTTTCAGTCAGTCTGCTTACTCTGCTCCCCACTCTGTCTCTGGTGAATTCTCTCACCGCCCTGGACCAGAGTCTGTACCCCAGCTCTTGTTTGCATAAATAAATAAATCTTTAAAAAGAAGAGAAATTCTGACACCAAAAATAAATTTAATACTTCCATTATTAGATTAACAATTTCATTATCACTTTTAATAATCATAGCTTGTAGTTAGATTTTCACTTTTTTTATAAGAAAACTGAGTTATGTAAGATTAACCAGGGAACAAGAAAACTATGATGAGATGTATTGTGTTTTAAAATTTTGTTTTAATATTTAAAATGTTTAATACTGATAGCTATAAACCACTTAGACAAAACTAGTAAAATTTTCAGTAATTTTTAAGAACATAAGTAGTCTGGAAGCATCTAAATTTCAGTCTGAACTGGTTAGAAACAGGTCTTAATTGCTTCCTTGTAGGTAGCAGGCAGAGCTTGGCTTCTATGTTTCCTCACTGAGACTGTCAGATAAAATGTTAAAAACCTGTTCCTCTAGTGTTACCTTTTACAGAATTGAACACTTTAACAGCTAATGAGGAATGCAGTTCGAATTAACATTCATCTGATTGTGAGACTGAATTATGTCCGTTTAACAAATTGGGGCTTAATAAACTTAGTTTTGGAAACAAAAACAGTCCATTATGTATTAATTTTTCATAAGTAGTCCTTGTACCTTACCTTCATCACTGAAAAACAAAATACTACTCAAGCTCACCAGCATAGTTTATAAAGTAACTCAAACAGTAAAAATTTGAATATGCTTATGAATATGTTGGCTATCACTGTAAGAGAGTAAGCAACTTGTGGAATTCATAACTAAAGATTCTGTAATTACAGGATTAGACACATGTGTTTTACTTGCCTATTTTTGGAAAATTTTATCTGAGCATATAATTTTTCTCTGCTTAAGGGAAACAAAAATCAGTGACACTGGAAAGACCTATTCCCATTTTTGTTTTAGCTAGGTTAAAAACCTTTTAGAAATATGTACAAACTGTAATCTTACCTACTGTTTGTTCTTACCTGAGTGGTGAAAAAAAACTTGCTTAGACAGGTAATCCGCTCTCAAACAGCTATGTATGACATTAGTTTTGTATATTTCTTCTGGTAATATCATTTCCCTTAAAGTTTTGGTAACATAGTGATGTTGACATGCAGTGATCTTTAAAAAATTTACCATCACTTGTAACAGTAGTTACAACAGTTGTTAAAGCATGTAATTTTTTTGTGAGCCATTTTCTTCCTCCTAATTTAAGAATATTTTAAAATCAAATGTCTTATGCTGCACCTGATCTTGTATTTCACAGCCTCCAGGCATCTAAGAAATACATTTGTTTGTATAAAGAAAAATATTTTGTGATAATGATATATAATCACTCCCCACACCCCTATTCTTGTATAGAGTGCTACTGCATTTTCTTGAACTTTCCATACTCTGTTTAAAATTAATGCAATACATGTTTCTTAGTATGAAATTGGCTAATGTTTGCTGATTTTTTATTTTTTTTTGGAAAATATAGTATTTTGTGCATAAGTAATTATAAAATACTGCATATCTGATATTTCGTGGTGAGTTCAGATTTGAATATTAACACTTGTTAATAATCACAATGAGGAGTGATTTTTTGATTTTTAATGGCTTTGTTTAATTTTTTTTATATGCGGATAATAAAGACAACAGATGTAATTAAGTCTGTGTCAGCTGAAACATTTTATATTCAGTGCTATCAGAAAAAATAAGGTAGGAAAGGGAATTGGGCACTTGACATTTGAGGGCATCCTTTTTACACTTGTTGCAATTAAAGAACAGAGAGGTTAATTTGCCTGAAGTTAGAGTGAGGAAGTTCTGAAGCATGATTTTACTTCTTATCTGTCTGACATTGTGTTTCTGTCTTAACTTGCAAATTGCTGCATTTGAGAACAAAGTGAATCATCACCCCAGGCCCTGCACACCTTAGTTGTTGGCTATTATTATATTATTAATTAATGTTATTGCTGTTTTGTTGTTCTTATATCGACCTTAGAGTTTTTATGAAAATATTCAAGGTTAAAATTTCTAAGATTTTTATTTATTAACATTTAGAAATATGATTTATATGGCTTCTGTATCAATACTGTATAGACACATTCCAAATGAACAAATTTTTATTTCCTAAATTATTTAAATTCTCAATAAATTAAGTCCTTTTCAAAGGGTGTCTCATTTGCCCAAAAGAGAAACATTACTATGACTGTTTGAATATAAAGAATAATTATGGTGGGGAATTGCATTCATATTTGAAATACTAACTTTACGTGGGTGAAATTTGATTTGAATTTTATGTACAGGGATAGTTCCAACAGGATAAAAAGCAATTTTTTTGAAAGTAGTTACTACGTTTATCTAGGAATCTTAGATAACAGAGTTAGTTCTCACAGTGGTTCCAGAAGGATTCTGGAAAGGAGAGAAAAGAGAACAAGTGTATTTGATGACCCCACAGGAAATGAAGAGAATTGCTTAGTGAATGGAAGACAGTTGGTTTCACTCCCTCTTAATTTTATCTATCAATAGTTCTCTAATGGAAAGATCTTGATTATTTTGTTGGATATAGAACTCTGTGTCATGTAGTAAATGAACTGTGCTTGCCATTTAGGTCCTCCAACAATTACACAAATTACGTGATTCTGGGCTCAGATGGCTGTAGCATAAATCTGGAAAACGCTCATGTCAAGTCTATTGTATAAGGCTTCTAGGTAAAATATTGATAGCTTAGTGTCTAGCTGTAACTGATGTCTTTTGGTTTTTCTATTATTTTATCTTATTGTTTAAATGAATGATGCTATTACTAATTTAAAAGCCACTGAAAAATTTTAAATTAGGTTTAAATTGTTAAAGTATGTAACTAATGTTTGCATCTCTCTGTGCTTGTGTTAATTAGTGATTTATAAGAAGTACTCTATGGATGAGTTTAACCTCTAAATGTTTGCAGTTCTGACTAGATCAGGGTAAAGAGAAAATACTGGTGAAGGACAATTTTCTTGTTTAGAACTATTTTAGAAATGATTTGGTGATTTAATTTTTTATAATACTGGTAATATACATTTTACCACTTTAGATATACACACACAAATATATGTCTGTATATTTAACATTTAATTCAAAATACTCTTAATTATTTACCATTATTTTTGAATTTATACTTGTCTACAATAACATTGTTTTTGAAATAAATTTTTAGTAGATTAGCATTTTATTTTTAGACATTCTAAATCAGTGTATAGTATTAAAGAAATGTGTTATAGATGTTGATATTCACACTTTGTTGAATACCTTTTTTTTTAAAAATTTCACAGTAATTAGCAATTCTCCTTTCAGGGAAGGTTGGACCAAACAAGCTCTCATTAACCTCGAGTTTTCTTTGAGTGGTGCACTGTACTAACAGCTATAAATTGCATTTCCTGTTGTTAGTTCCTGTGTAACAATCTTTCTTAACTTGTCAATACTACTCATTATTTCCAAGTCTTTTTATAGAGGAAGTGCTTATAAATAGAGAAGTTAAGTTTTAACCTAAAATAATTCTTTTTTTCCTGTAAGTGTCTGGGATTTTGGAATTATGTTCTTCATTTTTACCCTTTATTATAGGTATAGTCAAAAAAGGTTTTAATAATATTTCAGTATTTGTTCATGTCTTAAAACAGTAGTGGTGTTAACAATCAAATCAATATCTTGTGCTTTATTTGCTGTAGGAATGGATAATGCCAATTGTGTAAACACTGATTAATATCTAGGTAGAAGGATATAAATGAGCTGTGGGATTATTATGGGAAATTTTTCATTGTAAAAACAAAATGCATTTAGCAAAGAGAAAACTCACACTTCATATTTAGAATCTGCTTTTGTTGATTTTAAAATACAGGTAAATTTTTCTTCAGGTTTATATATGATATTAAAGAAAAGTTTACAGATTTCCATTCATGTTTGAAGATGATTGCCATCAAGATAACAGCTTGTCACCTACTGTGGAGGTTTCCAACATACCTTGCATCAAACCACTTTTTAAAAACTCACATTTTAAGAATTTGAAATAAGTGATGTAAAACATAAATTTGAAAAAAGAGCATGTTATTTACTGTATTAAGGAAAATGTGAGTAAGTCTTTGAAGTGACGTAATGGCATCATGACTAAATTTATTATTTGATATAATTAACCTAGCTATCATAATTCAGTATAGTTGGACAATAAGTTATCTTAGATTTCTGACTAGCAATTAATAATACCAATGCTCTTGTTAATGCCATTTATTTAATAGAAAGGATTGGCTAATATTATGAGGTTATGCCTGACAATCAGTTTACCAACAACCTGTTAATATTTCTGTGTACTTGGACAAGTTACCACATTTTTCTGAGTCTCAATTACCTATCCCTAAAATATGAATAAGACATATGCCTACTTCATAAATTTCATTTAATGTATGAATGACTTACAGTGAAACATAACATATTAATGTTATAGTTACAGATTGAGAGAATGACATGCATTTACATACCCTCTCAAAACAGGAGCATCCTAAATGTCTACTCTATCAACTGAAGTGTGTGATTAAAAAACTCCCTTAATAGAAATTCAGAATATATGGAAATCTATGCTTCGCATAGTCATATAGCCCAAAAGAAGTTCTGAAGTTTTATTAATTATGTGACTCAATAATGTTAAGGGCTCAGCACTTTTACTTCTCAGCCATCATCAGCATATAGGTTGGTTCTTCTCAGGTACACATAACTGTAGCATCTCCGTCTCATACAACCTAACATGTGAGTTGGAAACTTATCCTCAAAGCCCTCAGAAAACTTTATTTGATAACTTGTGGGCCAGAATGCGACTCTTATTCTTTTCTTAATAAATCCTGAAAATGAAGTAAAATTACAGTGACTTACTAGAAAATAGATACCTGAAAGGTAGGGTTTGCATTCAATGAGTAGTACAATGGAAAGAATACTATATGAACTAACATTTATGTATGTTTGAGTAAAGGGGTCTAGCATGTGGTTATATAGTGCATCTACCTGAAAATAAAGTCAATGTAACATATCTGTAATTTCTCTCCATAAATCCCTTTGAGATAGAAATTATTAACTTTTTTTTTTTTCATGGATAGGGAGGAGCAATAGACCAAAGTGGGGAGCAGAACAGGCAGATCGACCGAAATACACTGCTGAGGGGAGCCACGGGTGATCAGGAGAGGTCTGCTGCGCCATGTGGGTCCCCCTCCCTGGCCGGGGATTGAACTTGAGGTTGAGTGGCTGTGGACGCTTCATAGTGCAACACTCAACCTGCTGCGCCACCAGGGAGGCCCCTCAAGAGCAATTTCTTACTCCCATTGGACCTCATAGTATTAACTCATTGCCTTAATCCTACTTTATCTTAACACTGATTTGGTTATTTTTAAAGACCTGAGTATTACATATGAACAGATTCTCTGTTTGTGGAGTTGTTATATTAATACCATTTTCCCTGACAAATTGTATTAAGTATCAGTTGGATGTAGAATTTGCGAAGTGCTTCATTAACATATAGTGATATGTAAGTACTTCTGTTTAGCCCTGTGACTCCTCAACTCATTCTAAAACATGTTCTAAATTCTAATTTTTAAGGTGTTAGATTAGAAAAACAAAACCCAAAGCATTCACTTTTGTCTTTATATTTTATTAAGTTTATAACCTGTGTACCTGAAAGCATGGTGATATAAAATATGATTGTATTTTGAAGGATGAGTGATATTAGTGTTAAGGTTAATGCATAGTAGAATTAACTGGTGTTCATGGGACTAGAAAGATGGATATTTTAAAATTAATTCATTAGGTTGCAGAGGTCATATTCTTTCTCTGCCTCTCTCCTGCCTCCAGAAGATGATTCATTTGGTTGAAATTATTCATGTTCTACTTGGTTTGAAAAAAATGGTTTTAACATTTATGGAAAGGATAAGCTTGAAAAAAAAATTAAAATGGTAATCCTCCCTTAAAATTTCTGAGAATAAATGTGGAAGACAATCAACCAGAATAGACCTCTAGAGTAAATGTGTGTGCAAGGTTATTGCCATGGACGCCATGCACCGATCGTACCATGAGGGCCCATATGCTTGGACCAAGAGGAGATAGTTAATTGCAGTCCTAATGTAACAGGGTGGTTTTTAGAAAAGGGGGAAGTTCTAGAATCTTAGTTTTGCCCTAAGTAAGTAAAGCTGAACAGGAATAAAAAAACGTTGGAGAGATGAGAGAGGAGGACAGAAGGAAGGGAAGAAGAAGGAAACAGGATGAAGAACAGCAAGGAGGCATGGAGGAGGCACATGGAGCAAAGAGACATGTAAAAAAACTGCTGTTACTTTTTAGTCTTAAACTAGTTAAAACAAATGTGGGTAAAAACTCAGTAAAAAAATTAACAGTAACAGCCTTCATCTTAATTTTGCGCTTTTCCTCTCAAATTTGTCTAATTCTAACCCTTTTCTCTGAGTCTCCACTAAAAAGTCCTTCCAACTTATAATAGGCTTTTAGGTCTTGCTTAGAGTCAACCCTATTTGGCTAAACTTTTACCCTCAAAAAAAAGAGTAACTTTGGATGCTTAACTTAGTAACTATATTCTTCATCCTTTCTGTATTGTACCCTAGTTATATTAAAGTTCCTTCCCATTAAAAGCCTTATATGTTTATCTTAATACAGCAAATAACAAAACCCATTTAAAGAGGGCAGGTTTGGGGGTTTTAAAATGCCCCTCTCCTTGCCCTGTAACACTAACTGTGCTTCCCTGATTACTAGAATGTCTGTGGAAAATGATATATTAATATGTCTTCCTTGCTGTATCTGGTTTTAATAAGTATGATTTTGAATTAAGTTTAAGTAGAAATTTGAACAGACAAACCAAATACTAGTTTTAGATTGGAGGAGAAATGCAAAGTGATTGGTAAACTTTTAGCCAAGAAAAGATGTCTATCAGTTTACCTTTATAATTGTATTGGGAAAAGACTGTGGAAGGCTGGAATAATTTAATTCCTTCACCAAAGTGTGTAAGGAAGGGAGATAAAGAGGATTTCTTGTAATTTTTCTTCCCACCTCACTTCTCCAAGATTGGGGAGCAAGATATAATTTACATCAGAAATTTGGAGTAATAGAAACAACTTTCTTTGATCCTTTCTCCCTTTTCAGAATTGGATCACAAGTGTTGCACATTGATGTTGTATAGCTATTGTTACAGGGCAGGGAGAGGAGCACCCAGAAGCCCCAAGCCTGCCCTCTCTGAATGGGTTCTGCCATCCGCCGCATTAAGACAAACATAAAACCTTTAATGGAAAGGAACTTTAATACAACTAGGGTATAATAAAGAAAGAACAAAGACTATAGTTACTAAGTGAAGCATCTAAAGTTACCCATCTCCTTGAGGGTAAAAGTCCAGCCAAATAGGATTGGCCCAAAGCAAGGCCCAAAAACCTGGCACACATTTAAAGGACCTTT
>JAGFMF010011673.1:6313565-6422389 GCA_019455555.1 Galemys pyrenaicus
ATAGAAAAGGGTCAGAAAGAGTTAGACAAATCTGGGAGGAAAAGAGCAAAATCAAAATTAAGATGAAAGCTGCCATTGCTAACCTCCCCACGGGTCTCTCACCACATCTGTTCCAACCAGTTCAAGACCAAAACGCAAGCACAGTTTCTTTACATGTCCCTCTGCTCCACGTGCCTCATCCAGGTCTCCTTGCTGTTCTCCATCTTCCCTTCTTCTCTTCTCTTCTCTGCAGAAATCTTTTTATCCTCAGCTCCACCCACTTAGGGCGGAACCAGGATTTTGGGAACTTCCCCTTTTCCTGGGACCACCCTGTTACACTATGACACCTGTGTTTGCTTCTAGTTTTTTTTGTTTTTAATATCTTACACCAATAGTGGTTTGCAGGACACCTCTATGGAGGACATGCCCAGAGGGAAACAAGATGACTAATTTGACCTAAAATCCTATTATTTTTGTATGCAAATGCTGGGTTAGTTCTAAATACTTCAGCAGATCAGAATGAAGTGCTAACACTTTAATCCCCTAGCTATTCTTTGCAACTCATGCAAATGTGCATATAATCTAATACCATTGTTTCAAAAGAAAAAAGTTTAAAAACAAGTTTAATGGGCTTGCTGTTCTTTCTTTCCCTAGCCTCCCTCCCCAGATAGATTATAGGATACAGGTCCAGTTTTCAAAAGCCCCTGTTTTCCTGCTTGGATTTGTTGACACTCACTTTTAAAAGATACTAATCATTGTTAAAACTAGAACTACTCATAAAAAAAAAATAAAATTATTGCTTATCTATCACCAGATATCTGTGGGAACTTTTGAAATTTCAGTAGACACCTTAATGTTTGCTTATGAATTGTGTTTATGAACACATCCCTCAGCCCAAGGTCCTATTGGAACTGACTTAGTGTAAGTCACATATATAAGGTGTCTTATGTTTATATTTTGATGGTGTAATTGGTTAGATGTCCATTGACTACATGTTATTTTAAAGCGTTTTTCTTAATGTTTAGTTATTCCTATTTTGCTATACTAATAAAAATGCATTGTAGCTAAGGTAATAGACTTATAGATATCTTTGCATCTTGGGCAGGGTGGTTTTTTTTTTAAACCTATGAATAGGAGCATATTCTCACTGATTCTAGAGCTAAAAAGATTAAACAAGTACATAAAATGGAGGAAACAAAAAAATGAATTTTTTCATTTAACAGATTTTGATTTTCTGTAACATTGTACTAGGCTTTTGTCCTTTTTTAATTATAAATTCCTATACATAACACAGTCCCTTAAACTTTTTAAATGCTAGAATGAGAATTAGCACATATAAAAATATCTGTTTTTGATGAGTACCTGTAGTATTAATAACTGTTTTTTTTTTTTTTTAACGTGTCCTACTTTTGAACAATAGCTGTTCTGGGATTGGTAAATATTATCAATATGTATCAATATGCCAGTATAAAACCTACAGGGAGTATAGACGAGTATATGGTAAAGACTGTATCTTAAGGTCAAGGAAAATTTGTCTCCCAAATGTGCTTGTGGGCTTTGAGTTGCTCTTTAGGAATCATGGTTCACAATGGTTTTTCATATTTAAGTGTTAAAAAAAAGTATTTTCCCCCATAGAGGTAAAAACTTACCATTATTTTAAATTACTCTGAAATTGTATGCTCTGTAGGATGCACTGTGCTTTATGATGCAGCTAATTAAAGTCCATGACCCATGTCTACTTCTAAATTCAAACTTTCAAAAATCTTGACTTTGTAGCAAAGGTAGTTTGTTAAACAAGGAAGCTTCTCTCTTCACTAACTCACTTTAAGTGCCTGTTTCTGTGTCACATGAACAATCTCAGTTCAGCTACCAGGATCATTTTAAATAACATCCATTGTACTCTTCTCATTTTGACAAGTGGTAGCAGTATAAAGCTCTGAAGTGCATTTTTGTTGTTATAGTCACTTCTATTCTCATTGAGCAAGTAAGTTCAAATTATACTGCTGTCCTGAGAGTCATTCTTTTCATCACTTATTGTGTCTTTGTGTTGTATGAGTAAGTCTATTTATTAAACTGTGGAATACTGATTTACAGAGGAAATTGTAGCATTGATGAATGGGCATTCACTTAAGGAATCTTGATGCTGGGATGTTAAAAAGGTAGCATTCTTGTTTTCTCTTTTGTTGCTGTATGTCTGTTCTTCTGACTGGTAGCTAATGTAACTTAGCTAGAATTCACATCTAAGTGCTTTATTTTTCTTTTAGAAAGTATTATCACAGCTCCAGAGACTTACTGTTTATAGTAAAATTGGGCTCTAGAGCTCTAGAGTTCATGACCATTGCCTAAATTTCTATGGGTAATTCTAGGTACTTAGCAGTTGGAAAGATGAGGCCAAGACATTTCACCCAAGGCATGGGTTAATAGAAAATCATAACAACTTTGTATCAATTAACTAACAAGCCTGTTTATCTTAGATCAATGAAAAGTACTACTCTACCAATAAGATCAATTCAATCAAACTGAGCTCTTCTAAGAAGTGCAAAATTAACTGAAATATAATACAAGTTATGCTATTAATACTTAAAAGATACTCAGAAGTACAGAGGAATTAAAAAGAGTGAGTGCTTTGGCATTGGAGTGCAAGAAAACTAAAGACTTTTTTAAAGAAGAAAAAAATACCAGGCTTTTAAGTCTAAGGACGCAGTTTACTTAAGCAGAGGGAATAGCAGAAATGTGGCTTTGGAAGCTTGCCTTTATGTAATTAATCACTGGTTCAGTATAATTGAAATAAACGGTAACTGCACATTTTCAGGGAGGGCACATAGTGGAATACAGACTGAAGGAGCCACACTTTTTTTCAGTAATATATAGCTTTATCTTCTTGCAATTTAGTGTTACTGAATCAAGAGGACTATTAGAAGAGAGTTCATTCCTAAATTACTTATGACTTAATACTTTGAGAAAATGAGATAGTAGAAAAAAATAACAATTTTGTCAATTGTTCTAAAGATCAAGGCAATTAAGAAAGATAGTTTACTCAATGATTCTTATAATTCCAGATAGATAATACAATGGAGCAGAATTACTGTTAAGAAATACACCTACCAAAAACTTTGTAGAAGTCCCCATTCAAATTGGTTTTAGAATATTGAAGTTGCTTATAAGTCTCTGAGATAACAGTGGTAGAGTTTTCAGGATTTAGCAAAAAGTGACTAGTGGCCCACTCAGGATTTTTAAGCAAAAAGATGTGTAGTCTACCTGCAGAAATAAGTAGAAGCTGAGAAGTGTTTAGCATTTTCTACATAGATGTCTGCAAAATTTTACTTTATCTATACCGGTCATATACAGTTGTAACATCAGTTGCCTTCATCTGTGACAGTGAAATAGTTCTGGAAAAATCTTAATATTAAGCATGTTATTATACTTTTAATATTTTCTAGTTATTGGTTGAATAGAATGGAAAATGCAGACCACCTAGTTCTCCCAAGGGCCTACCCCTTTGGATAGGTGGCAGAGAAATATGTGTATAAGTAGAAGGATCCTTAGAGAATGGGGGATGTCAACTCACCTTTTTGTCTGTGCATGTGCTGAGTAAGTGCTATGATGTGTTGGAGCAGAGGGTTACACAGATATAAAGCACAATGCCTCTTTTACAAGTAGCTTTAGAAGAATCAGAAGATAATAAACTGTCTCTGCCTCCCCTCCGCTCCCCCCCATGCCAACCAAACCTTGCAGAGATAAAAATGCATTCTAATACTAACAGTCACCTACTTTGGGTCAGTGTTATTTGACTGAAATCCTGCCAACATGATTGGTGTTCTTTATCCAGAATATCCCACTGGATCCACTGAGC
This sequence comes from Galemys pyrenaicus, assembly GCA_019455555.1. Classification (NCBI taxonomy): domain Eukaryota; kingdom Metazoa; phylum Chordata; class Mammalia; order Eulipotyphla; family Talpidae; genus Galemys; species Galemys pyrenaicus. The sequence goes on from JAGFMF010011673.1 coordinate 6,317,398, forward strand.
ATTGCTGAGGTGGTAGTTAAAAAATTCAACCAACACAGAGAGGAAATTCACCAACCTGATAGTTGGACGGGGTTAGGTATATCTAAGTGTTCAGAAAGATTTTACAGGCTATAGATGACTTATGAGGCAGAAATGTCCTTTTACAGATATTTAGGTTGTTAAACTTATCACAGTAATGGGCAGTGAACTAGTGGGACGGGAAGAGTGTGCGGAAGGGTTATTTACCTTTGAGCTCATGATTCAAACAGATAGGGACAGAAAAAAATAACCTCCACTGTTCATCTAAGTTGTCTTAAGCCAAAGCATTGAAAAGTTTTACTGCATTTGTGTGTTAAATCCTTGTTGTATTTTGTATTATTTTTATTAAGGTAGCATACGTTTACAGCACTGGATATAATTTAGAAATATGGAATCCTACTTAAGATGCATGTTACCATGTCACCTACCATCAAAGCACCCATAGTTTGCTTAAGTAGAAAAAAGTAAAATTATAACATGGGTTTATAAACTTAACTAGCGTAGGAACTTAATGGGAACAAATACTAAAGAGTTAGTAGGAAATTTGTAAATGTCTCTGCTTAGTTCCTGCGTTCTTATTTTCTTTTGGAAATATGCTTTATCTTCTTTCCCCTTTTTTTAAAAAAAAGATTTATGCATACAAGAACTGGGGTGCAGGCCAAAGATGTGGGAGGTGAGAGGACCCACCAGAGACAGAGTGGGGAGCAGAACAGACAGAGTAACTGAAATACACTGCTGAGGGGAGCAGCGGACAAGGCAGGAGAGGTCTGCTGCTCTATGTGGGTCAGGGATCCAACTCCTGCTACAGTAGCTGTGGTTTGCTTTATAGTGTGGTTTGCTTCATAGTGGGGCGCTTAACCCATTTCATCACCAGGGAGGTCCCTTTTTCCCTTTCTTAGCCTCTTTTTACATGTTATAACTATCTCACATAGCTAAATTTTCCTTGCCATAGTTCTAGCCTCTTACTGTTTCTTAGTTCCACTTGCAAGTTCTTGTAAAGATAATCCAACTCATCCAATTTAGATCACAGCCAACCTTGATCTCATTAGTGAGATGAGGGGATGAAGCAGGTTCTTGGCAGTGGTGATGGTAGTAGCTGGGGGTGGTGTGGTAGGTGGGTTTTGTAAGTAGGTAGTAGTGAGTGAAAAGAGGAATTTCTCAGAGAAATGGAGATAACACTTGATTTTGTACAAACTGGCCTTATAAGATACAGGTAACTAACTGCAAAAGAGGGCATTAGAATAAATAAGGACTGTAAAATGATAATGTAAGATAAGATCGCAGGCATGTGTGCTGTATGACCAATTTCATGAGTTCAAGACTTTCTAGTAGTTAAAGCAAAAATTGAAGTTATTCACTATTCTCTGATCCTATATATTTTCATTGTTTTGGTCCTTTGTTATAACTTTTCATCAATTAATAATTTCTCAAACCCTTTATATTCAATGCTATTTAAATACCTTTCTGTTAGTTTTCTGGATATTTTCCCATGAATATATACTTGTAATTACTTTTCTTTTTGTGAAGTCAGTATAGTTTTAATAAAAAATATGTCAATTCCTGCTATTAATATTATTTTCTTTCATTTTTAAAGTTCACCAGTTTAAAAATGAACTTAATACAATGAAATTTTGATTCCTTTTGAAAAATTGTTGTTGTCATTGACCTTAATTATAACTTGGTAACTTGAATATTGTTTCAATTTATATTAAACTTTTAAAAACTATTAACATTCTGCTTTAAAAGAAAGCCTTTATATTATGAGAAATTTCAGTTCTCTTTTAGAGAATACTTTATTTGTAATAAAATACAAAGCTTGACTTTAAATATGTACTAGACACTTTAATTTTTCATATTGTTTTAAAAAGGCAAGCATTGAAAAGTTTGTACAAAGAAATATCCTTTATTCAGAATTTATCATATTCTTGGTTCGTTGAAGGCATTTATCAACACTTCATTACTACATGGAGTATAAGTTAATGATGCACAAAGTTTAAAACCTCTTATATTTAATTAGAGGGCCTATTAGTTTCGAAAGCACTAAATAATAATTGTAATTTACTGAATTTTAAATAGTGTCTACATGCTGTAATTTTGGTGTATAGTGCACATACTTTTTTTGTGTTATGCTGTGAAGACTTGATGTTCTGAGACTGCACTTACGTTTTAGCGTTTAACCTAAAGTCTCTTCCTGAATTTAATGTGGAATATTTCCTCCCTTTAATTACTAACATGTTTTTCAAATATTTACACATGCTTTTTAAGGTGCTAATTGGCACTAGAATAGCTGATGGGTGGCAAACTATTGGAATCAACATTAACTTAAAGGATATCCACAATAAATATTTGTATCCCATCCTGGAATTGCTGGCATTTGTGCATTAAATACATCACTAGTCATAAAATACATGCATAAAACAGCAGTAGGTAGGTTCAACATTTACCTTACCAGAGTCTTGGGATGCAAGCCGTTGGATCAGCGTCAGCAGAATTTGTTTTTGTACTATTGTGTGACTTGAGGGTCTTACTTTCTTTTGAGTAAAACATTATTTTTGTCTTACAGCTCTTTGGTCCACTGAGTTTAAAACCAACAAACCTTTCTTTTAAAACCCAAATATTAATGTGAGCTTTTGTATCTCTCTTTTTCCTTTGTTTCATGCTTTTACTTTTTCCTAAATTTTCTTTCATTGTATGTTCTCATTGTATGATGTTCCATATAAAACATGCATAACAGCCTGTTGAGCATGTTCCTTTGAGCCAGTCTTCCTTTACCCTTATCAGTTTATACTACCTTACCTTTTTGTAGTTTCCTTGAGAGTTTGCCATTTATTCAGCACACCATTCAGTTTTGTAATTACTCTATTGTTCAATGACATACAAAGGCCTTATTTTCTCAGAAGCAAAATCTGGCTGGAATTCACTGACCCCTGTCATTTTCTTGTATGCTTTCATGCTCTGGGTACTCATTTTCAGTGGGTTGGTTCCCAAACAACCTTGAACCTTGTCTGGCAACCCCTGGTGCTGTTGTCTCCAACCCCTCCCTGTACCCTGCTGCTGCTATGGATTGACAAATTGATTAAATGAAGGTGACTTGTCACCATTCTTTTAAACCCTCACCAGCATGTCACCAGCATGTGTTTAAGTCTGCTTTAATGTACAGCCACATAGTATACTTGTCTAGTTGTGTCATGTGGCATCGTTTTATGGAGTGTTTGAGTATTTGAAGTGCTGTTTTATGACAGAGTCATTTCAAGTCTCATTGACATAAAGTTTCAATAGGTTTTACTCTGTTGTGCTCTAATAATGGTTATTTTGACATTTTAAATGCTTTCTCAATCCATTTACTAATGTTCCTTTAAAGCTTGAAATCAGCATTATACCATAGTTAAAATATTTGATCCTGAAGACTAAACTTAGAACTCAGTGGTACTTTGCTTATTTTTTAAATTTGATTTATTTTTTGAAACACTGAATCCACAGTGTGATTATAGGCACAATTAGAGATGCTGCTGCCTGATACTTAATTTTGAACATACATGATCATACAATTCCCCTTTTTTTTTTGAACCTCAGGCCTTAATTAGTGGTTTCTTTTTTGTTTCATTTTGTTTTGTTTTATTATTTTCTGTAGCAGACTTAGAATAAAAACAAACTGGGGGGGGCAGTAAAATTGTGTTGCTTTTCTGTTGTTCTAAGAGATTTTATTAGCTCTTAAATGAATAGGATAATCCTGGTAACTTCTCTTGTGAAGTCACAATTCCTTCTTCCTTTGTTGGGAGCTGTGCTTAGGGGAGGGCTTTGTGAGTAAGCTACTTTGGACTCTCTCCTCACTCATGGTTTTTTTCCAGGATCCTTGCCTGAACAAATCCATAGCTAGAAAATTTGCTTACTTGCAGGAACCCTTTGCTCTCTTAACTGTTGCATTTCTCTTGCTTGGATTAACTCTTCCTTGGTATCCAGGACTCACCGGAGCTCAGGGGTGAATGCAGCTTCCCACTTCATCAGGCCTTCACTACACTTTAATGTTGTCTTTAAAATGTATGTACAAATGTAGTATTGTTTGGAGGAGTGAGGATGAGGAAAGGAGGGAAAGAACAAATGTCTCTTGAGATGCCCCAAGCCTAGTGCTAAAGCAATTGAAAATAATGGTGGGACTGAAGAACTTACAGGCTTTTTGATCCTGAAATGACCTGCTAGGTTGGGTTTTCCATATATGTTGACTGAGTGAATGTACTTGTTTAAAAATGAGACCATATGTATATTATGTAATATAACAGTGAAAAATGACTGCTCATATATATTTCATGTAACTTTTAGGGTATTTTGATGTTTGATAGTTAATCTAGTTTAAAGGAATAGAGTTCCATGGGTGAGGTCATTGATAATGATTGCCATGTCTCCTGTCATTACTATACCTTGTTTTCTGGAAAGCCCAGCTAGCTGTGTACCTCAGAATGCAACTGTTTCTTCCTTACCTTCTTTATGTGTATATGTGCAAACATTGTGACCTTGAATTTCACAACCAACTATTTATTGTCAAGCATGTTGTGTTATGTAATTAATATAGAATTTTCTTTTTCAACTTCAGTTGATTCAGCATTCCTTTTCTGCCTGCATTTTAAGGAAGACACTCAATTATAACTAACAATTAGGAAAAAAGTAGATTATTTAAATAAAACCATACTGTTTTTGAAGCGAAGCCTTTTAATGTCATAGTCCTGCTGTTTAATTTGTAAACATTGTTAATAAACCCAACAAAGACTTCTTTTCTCTGACTGTGAAGAAAATCCTATTGATCTCCAGATATGGACCAACCAATCCATAAACCCTGATGAGAGGGCTTATTTTTCTTATTAGTTCTTAATTTCTTCTTATTTTTTTATGCCTCTGTGTGAACTTGATTTCTTTCAAATTTTTTAATGTTGCACATAATATTTTTATTTGGAGGAAACATTCAGTTACTGTGGTATAGTTGTAAGCCATTAAAGATGGAGAGTGTACAGGAAAGAGCTGTATGTTACATGGTAGTATGCAGGAGCTATCTCTCAGCCAGACTTCCATGTGCAGGTGCTCTCATTTGTGTAAGGAGCAACAAATGAACAATGACTTATTTCATAGAATTGTTGAGATTTTCTTTTGACTAAGTTGGTTTAAATGTCAGAAGATCTAGCAAAGTTTTGGCCTTATTTGATAATTGGCAACTCCGGTTGAATATGGTATGATGCTTGACAGGAGTGTGTTTTTCACGATGAATGATAATACTCCTTGAACTGTTGTGGCATGGTCGTGCAAAAGAAGCAGAATGTGTACTGGCTCAGTTAAATTTGCTGTTTTCTCATTACGAGAACCTTCTTAAAGAGAACCTAGAGTATCACAGCCTACACCACGCACAGAAAGAATGAGTAGAAGAACATGCTTTTTGTAAGGTAGACATACGGTGATTTGACTTTTTGAGATAAAATTTCTGACTATAGTATTTCAATGTTTTTCCTATTTAAAGATGGTAATTTAAAGATGAAATTTAATTTAAAGATGGGAAAAAAAAAAGACTTTCTAAGTATAATTCAAACCAGTAGGTAACTCATTGTGGGAGATATTAGGCGTGTTTTGTTGTTAAAGAGCAACCAGTATAATGGAAAAAAAAAAAAAGGAAAAGCAAAATTGCATCAGTGGGATGAAAAAGACTGGCAAACTTTTGACATAATTCTGAAAATCAACTCAAGTAACATCAGACAGTTCATCCCATCATGTATCATTTTTACTTTATAGTGTGGGTTACTTTATAATGATTCAAGAGAGAAGTAAATTTTACTTCACTCTAAGCAAAGGTAAGGGCCATGATAAGAGAATATTTTATTTTTGATTTTAGAAAGTGGACACATCATAAAATTTAAAACCTTGCAGGGGAAAATTATAGACTTCCTTATTTATTTAAGTAGGAGTGTTGTCAAGTGCTCCATGTTTCCAAGTTTAAGGTGATCATGAGAGTTCTGCTGAGGCATAATCCAATGCTTATCCCAACAGGGTTCCTAATTCACAGGTTTCTCATATGTATATGGTGTCAGCATTATTATAAGAAATTGCCCCGGTATTGAAATATAAAAGTTACCAAGATTAATACATGGAAAAAATGTACTGGATCTAATTTTTTTGTTATTGGAGGAAGTCAGCTAAAACATTTAGAAAATGTGACTGTTGACATGTGAGTTATCTGATATTTTCAATTTTCCTTTTTCTGTCACCCTCCTTAGAGATTTCTAGGTAGTTTGATTAGTTTGATTGCATCTGGCAAAAGTAAGGGCCAATGGTGAATATGCCTTGATTATCCATTCTGCTGGTACTTGACTATTGACTACTTAAGATGCTAACTTCTGAGGGTGATGAACAGGAAATAGGATTTGCCCAAGGTGCAGGGAGGGTGAACAAAAAGAAACTTGTAGGAGGTGAGAGACATTTTGTTCAGTGTTTCCGAAAGTAAAGCCAATCAAAGAAAGATTCTAAACTATTGGCAAGAAGAAACGATAGTTGGAATCAGAGAGAAGATGGCATATTCTGTTTTGAAGGCTAGAGTGTACAGGAAGATTTTTCAAAAGCTACATTCATTGTGTGACTACTGGGTAACATTTGAATGCATTTTGGGTTGTGAGTTTTATACTATTGTAAGTAGGATGGAAACGTCTGTAGAGAAAACATACAAAAATGAAAAAAGAGAAATAGATTGCCTTTGACTTATGGAAAACTGAATTTTCAGGGTTAATAAATGTCATTATGATCAAATAAATTTTTAAAGTACAGCCTGACTGCCGGTGTAACCTTAAGTCTAATGGAAAGACTGTATGTTTGATCAATAAAAATTGTCTGAGGATGCCAGCCCCATTGTAGAACTTGTTTGTCAATATCTTGTTAGGTTTTAGAGCCCTTAGTATAACATTTATAAAGTCCTTGGAATGTGTTTATGTTTTCAGGATTAATAGAGCTGATGGTCAAAATTTGCTGGTTAATTAGTCATTTTTAAGCACAGTCATTGCCTAAAATGTATTTGCTCTCTTTGTACAATGTTTTATTTCCTCTCATCATTAATATTTTGAGTTGCCACCTGAATGTTTTTCTTTTGAGAAGAAAGTTTTCAGTAATAATTCATCTGATTCAAACTCACTGAAGTGCTTACTATCTCTTCCCCCGATCTTGATTATCATTTTTTAGGTATTATTAACTGCTAAATGTGTGATTTCCTTAGAGTTTAAGAGTTGTAAGTCTCAGTGTAATAAATCTCTAGATAAATTCTTGGCAGTAATTTATATGTTTTATGTGTGCTGTGTTTATCTCCAATCATAATTTTTTAATACACATGATATATGTAACATTTATAATCTTCCCAAGGGGGAAAATGATGTGGCATAATTCTGTCAGATTATTTATAATGTTTATGCTTAAAGTACTTGGTAAAAATATGCAGTTTATCTGACTTTGCAATCCCCTGCTGTTCTATTTTAAATGTTTGTGTGAAAAAACTAAGCAGAGTAAGTAAAATACTTCCACATTTTCCCTCTTATGAATTAGTATCAATTGCTAGTATTCATTGAATTGGCTTGCTAATGGGAGCTGAATGGTATGGAATCAGTCCCCTAACTTTCTGGTTAAATGTTGTACAGTGTCACAAATTCTATAAATTTACATGAGGGTTTGAGCATTTCATTACCTGTTATAGACTAGGAAGTTTTTGTTCCTATTATCAAATATTAAACAATTCAACTTCATAAAAATAACTTGATAGAGTAAGTTACATATTTCCTTTTTTATATTTCAAAACCAGACAGTAGGCTAATAATGTCTTACCTTCCCAGATTATTTAATTTGTGGTATGATAGAAATAAGTGCGTTTTATCTGATTGTCGGGGTTGTCCTTGGATGACCTTACGTTCTAATAGCATTCAGTTCGTTGTGTCGAGCTGAAAGGTCTTTGTATAACTGTGTATTGGCCTAGAATATATTCTGTGTTTTGCAATAATTTCATTAAAATGTGTCACATTTTAATCATTGATTTGAAATATTTACTTTAAAATTCAACACAACTTTTCATCATTTTATCAACATAATTTATAATTTCATTTTATTATACCTGTATACATTATAAACATGCTTACACTTTGAAAAATGAAGGAGCATAAAGCAAGAAGTCCCTATAATTCTATAATATGTATTTAATATAACAATATTTTGGTATATATTGTTTGGTCTTTTTTCAATGACTGTGAATATATATATTTTAATAGATAGAATCTAAATTCTTGGCCTTACAGTGATTAATTTATATATTTGAGAGTTTTTATAAATTTTTTAAGACCATTGCATTTTTCCTTTTAGTACTATCGTTAATAGATTCTTACTGACATATTATCCATGTATCTATCTGTTGACACAAAATTTCTTGCGTTGATGGTGTTTGGTACCCCCAAATTTCTCCTTTGTGTCTGAGAGAATGCCACTTTAAAAATCTAATCTCTGAGTAAGTTCTATCTGTCCCATCTATTTCTGCAGGATAGACTGCAGAATTTGGGATTTTGATTAATTGAGCCAGTGGTAAAAACTTTGCCTTTATACAGGTACATGTGATCAAATAGCAAAGTTGATGTGGTGACTGTGTAAGTGCCCTTTAGTAAAGCAATTTAGTTTGAACTAATGAGAGATCAGTAAAATGACCATCTAATATGAATCCCTTGCCTCTCTTGAGGAGGGGAATAACATCAGTGCATATGGGATTTTGAAGCATATGTGATAGAAGATTGAAATTATGTTTTGACTGAACCTATTCATTTCCTAAAACTTTACATAATTTGTTGACTGGATGAACTCGATAACATGAGAGCAGAAGGTGAGAGGTGCTTCTTACCTATGCACATGTAATCATGAACTTTGGCCTCACATTGTCTCTTCACTTCTTGATATTAGTAACATAGTATCAGTAAACCAGACTTGCTCCAAAATAAATGAGAATAGTTCCTACATCTTATATCCTATTATTAAATTAGGACTAAATAAGGCCAATTATGGTTGTTGCTTAGTACAATAGGTTTTAATAAACACCACAGTTATTATTCCTTGTTCTTGTTTTTTGGCCTTATCTCATCATCTCTAGAACGTGAGGGTAGTGTTGCTTAAACTTTAAGTTTTGATTATATAACTCCAAGAAAAGTTTGTGGAAACACAGACTTCAATCTCCAGCCCCAAAATGTCTGATTGAGTTGATGTGAGGCAGACTTAAGTATTTGTATTTTTAACAAGTTTCCAGGTGACACTAATGCAGCTGGCCTGGGGACACTTTTTGAGATCTTGGCTAGGACATTGTAAAGACAGGTGTTATATTGAAGCAGAAAAACTGTATAGCCCTCCCCTGCTTTTTTTTAAAAGCACCTTTGTGAACAATAATTAAATCATTTCTTGGGGCAAATGTGTTATCTTGACCTATTTTCTTCACTCTGAAACTGAAATTCTTTTGTGTAGTTACAGAAATAAAAAGCTAGATTGCCTAGTTATTTTAGAGTTAGAATGATTTAGATTTTTGAGGATTTTGATAGCATTTACATATTCATATAATGACTTAATTTTAGTGAAAGTTTATAAAAGTTTTCCTTCAATATAGATTATCTGTATGTGTCTGCTGGGTCCAGTTAATTTGAACTTGGTATTTCTTCCAGAATTTTTAAAAAAAGATAGTATTTTAATAAGCTTGAATTTCTTTACTAGTTTCCGTGTGAATGGTCTGCAAAGACTAAAGTTTTAATCGCAGTTTCACCAGATGTTTAAAACAACAGGGATTCTCAACCAAGTATTGCTATGATCTGCTCGTGATCTGTCATCTGTGAGAATGAACTTACTTCACTTTCTTGATGTGTGCAAGACAGGGGTACTGTATACATGGTTTTGACACACTTAATTTTTTAGTACTCTTTCCCAAAGTAAATTTTTTAGTACTCTTTTCCACTAATTAGCTTTTTGATAAAATTTCTGCTTAATGCAAATAGTAAAATAAAAATGTGTTCTAGGACTCTGCCTGCTGCTTCTGAAATAATTTGAATGTTCTGAGATCTCATTAGAAATAGCAAGCATATCTATCCACTTTTCTTTGGATTTTAATTAGGATACTTTAAAGTATAGAGTAGTGTTCAGGACATTCTCTCTCACCACCCTGCCACCTAGCTATTGGTGTTTAAAATTGGTCGTAGTAACTGAAACTTGGAGCGACCTCTGATAGGCAAACTCTATCTCTGGAAATGCCTTTCCAGAAGTACTTGGGATATTCATATTTGAGTCTTTACAAAACCTCTTTAAAAAAAAATTATCATTGAGATTGTTTCTGTTAGATTGTGAGTATAGTCATTGCCTGTCATTTTGCATACCTGCTGTATATTATTTATCACTGAGCATAAATTGGAGGGACTTCAACTGGTAGTAATACACAGAGATACAGCAGTGAGCAGGAGGCAGTGAGTCAGTCTTCCTGGAGTGCAAATATATGCTGATGCTTGAATTTCTTCACTTTAGTGGATTTTAAAGTTCCCTAGGGAATATGGGATACCAGGAACTCTGAACCACTAATTTAAAGTTTTATTCCCCTTAATATTAGCTTTGTATGAGAGGAAATTAGGAAGTGAGCTTATCTTGTATTTTTTTTTTAAGGTTTATTCTTATTTATGCATACAAGAACTGGGGTTTTGGCCAGAGGTAAGTGGGGGTAAAAGAATTCACCAGAGACAGAGTGGGGAGCAGAACAGGTAGATCTACTGATATATACTGCTAAGGGGAGCAGCAGGAGACACAGGAGAGGTCTCCTGCACCATATGGGTCAGCTCCCTGGCTGAGGATCTTACTCATTTGCAGTGGTTGTAGATAGCTTGATAATGCTGGCTTTAACCCAGCACCACCAGGGAGGCCCCTTTAACTTATATTTTAATCAAATTGATAGATGTTTAATTCAGCTATTCTTGGTGAAATGTATCCTAATTTATTCTTTTTTTGCATGTAGAAAATTATGTCATAATTTATGAAGTGACATTTTCCCAGGTAATTTATCACTTTCCTGTGTTTATTCACTATGTGACAAGTTGGATTTTAGGTAGTAGCAATTGGTAAATAATACTCTATTTTTAAAGAAAAAAATGATTTGTGTAAGTGAAGTTTTTTTTTAATGGAAATTTTTATGTTGTTTAGTAAGATTTGTATTTTATTATAAACACTAATTTGGGCAGTTTTTGAGATTGTATTTCCCTCCCCCACCCCATTTTTTTTTTTTTTTTAAACAGCTATGTGTAAAAATGTAACAAGTATTTAAATTTCTCCCCGGATTTTCTCTATTTGCTATCATGCCACATTAGTATTACTGTCTATGAGGTGAACATAGTTTTGGTCTGGGTGGTTTCCAGCTTCTGAGTTATTAAGATGTTTCAGCGTATCTTATGGTTTCTGAGAAAAAATGTTGATGAGGATTGTGGGCATCACATCAGATATGTAGATTGGTCGGCCATAGAACACATAAAATCCCTTTTATCTGTATTTATTTTTTGGCATGTACTTATCTTTGGAATTCATATCTATTTCCTGGAGATAGTAGAGTATTGGGTTTTGTTTTATGATCCAGTTACTTTGTGCCTTTTAATTGGTGCAGGCCAGTTACATTAAGGGTGATCTTTGATATATAAGGACTTACTACAGCCATTTTGTTTTTACTTTATTCATTGTATCTGTTTATTTGTTCAGTTTTTTGTGGACTTTTTCCTCTTTGATCTATGTAGATCTCACATTTATTGTAGGTGAGATCTAGTGTTTGAAGACTCTTTCCATTTGGGAAGTATGTTATTTTTCATATGCAGATGAAGGTCTTGCAGGATACAACATCTTGGTTGGTAGTTTTTATTTTGATAAAAACTCATTCAATTCATTCAAGAGTTTCTGTTGCAAAAGCTAATGAAAATCTGATGAGGGTGCCTCAGTAGAAAATCTGTTTTGTTTCTCTTGCCACTGTCAGTACTTTTTTTTTTTTTTTTTTTTTGGACTCTTGGTATTTTCACTATTATGTGTCTTGGTATGCACTAACCAGATGTTATATTAACTTTAAAGACTTGTATTTTTACTTTTTCATTTTGGAATTTTAAGTTTCTCTATCGTTTCTTTGAATAAATTGTCCTCTCTGTCTTCCCCTTTGACTTCCAGGGGTAGTCATTATCCTTATTTTGTCTTTCCTGATGAAACTGGAACTGGGTCATTACCAAGTGTATCTTCCTTTTTTACTTCATATTTTTCTCTTCCTAAATGTATACTTTGTGCTTTTCTATCCTTGAAGTCACCACATTAATCCTTCATTTGGTCTACTCTGCTTGTTTAGTTTTTTTGTTTTCTTGGCAATATTTTATATCCTGAATCACTTAGTTAAATATAAAGTTTCTATTTTCTTTTTTTTTTTTTAAAGATTTATTTATTTATGCACACAAGAGCTGGGGTACAGGCCAGAGTCGCCGGAAGGTGAGAGGATTCACCAGAGACAGAGTGGGGAGCAGAACAGGCAGACTGACTGAAACACACTGCTGAGGGGAGCAGCGGGCGTCCCCTCCCTGGCCTGCGGCAGGGATCGAACTCGTGCTGCAGTGGCTGAGGTTTGCTTCATAGTGCATTGCTTAACCCACTGAGCCACCAGGGAGGCCAAGTTTCTATTTTCTATTCATAAATTTTATTCCTAGGGCATTCATTTATTTTTCTGAATTTTGTGCTACTTCTTTGATTAGTTTAATTTCACTTGCCATTTTGCATTTTATTCCAATGCAATTTTGTATTCTCTATCTGATATGGACATAATATCTTCTCTGTCTCTGTGGTTGGATTCTGTAGAATTGTTCTTTCCTTGTGATCGCATAGTCCCTTGAGGTCTCAAGGTACTATGTTTTGTATATTTTATTGTCTGCCCAATTTGTTGCATTAGGTTCCCCTATTTTAAAAAAAAACTTCTGTAGGAGTTATTTACAGATTCAAATGTCTTTACTTTTAGAAAGCATCACTTACTTTCATTAATTTTTTTGTTGTTTGGATTTTGCTGACTTCTGTAGGTGGGAACACCTGTTTTCGCAGTTGCTGAGTCACAGAGTGGGTAGGAGTGGGAACAAAGTGGTGAGGGCTTCAGTAGTCTCCAGAAAAGGCGCTTTGACATACATCTGTGGAAGTGTGAAGCTATTTCTCTGATTCATATGCTATGTTATAAACTATTTAGATCAATAAAATTACAACCTTCTAAACTAAATTTTGAAAGATTTGCATTGTATTAAAGTGACTTATGGATGGGAGAAATATTCAACTTGTAATTTATTTCTACTACCTGTCAAATATAGGAGAGAATTGACACAATTAGTATTCTTTGCTTTGTTTTTTTTTAAACGGCTAAACTTTTAATACTAATGAAATTAGCTACTTTAAAAATAAATCTTCCTTACCTTATCAGTATTATACTGCATAGTAAAGATACTTTAGGGTGATGTCAAGAACACTGTTATCTCTCCATTGTGAAAAGTACTAATCAGTGAAGAAAAGAGAAATGAAAAATGTTTAGAAATTTTTCACCTCTTCTTTTGTGTAGATATTTAAAATGGACAATTTTCCTTCCTGTTTGCAAATAAAACTGAAAGTTATTTTGTGATGTAAAACTATTTTACAAAATTATTGTGCTTTGATCTTTTTCTGATAATTTGTGGTGGTCAGAATTAATGCTGACTTTTTATTGTATTTCATTGTAAACTGAACTTTAAGTGAATTTAGTAGGTTTGATGCATCTTAATTTGAAAATAAATCATTGTTAAGTAGCAACTCTCAATTCTTTTGAAATATTACGTTGGCCTTAAATGCCAGAGATGACCATCTGTTTTTTCTATTGTGTCATTTCTAGTTCCAGTATTGTGTTGAAATATTTTCTGCTTAACTCTTTCCTAATATGGATTATTTGATGCCAGAACCTACTTTTCCTTTCTCATACTTTTATTTTTGTACATTAATTGCAATGTTTAGAACTACAGGAGTGATCCTTCAGGTTTCTGCTTTAGCACAGGAAGTTTTCCACTTCTGATTGCCAAATAAGTAATGAAGTATTACAGTTTATGGAATTTGATTACCAAGGAATTTTAGTGATAAGTCATTTTCTCATCTTCAATGGAAGCATTGATGAATTGATTGGGGATAGTATAGAGAAAATATGTGAGTGTCTAAGTTCTTTGACATAGTATTGTTTTATGAAAGATTTAGGCTGATTTCTCTTGTGTTCTCATCTCATGCAAACTCCTGAAGCTCAGTGGTACAAGTTGATAGTAGAATGGGGTTATGACCTGAGCCTTAAATAGGACTTGTGCTTTCTTTTTTATGGAAACATTTGTGATTTTTGCTAGTTAGTTAGTGGAGGAGGAATTGAGGTAGTTCGAGCAGATAGAGGCAAGGTTTTTCAGGTCAATGGAATAGCACCTGGCTTAGTTTATGAGGCTCCCTGAGGAGTGACCTTTCTATCAAAAGAACTCAAGTCTGCCTTGGTGGACTTACAAAATGGAGATAAAAATCCATTTGAGCAAGAGAGTAGAGCATGAACTTTGAACTTTTAAGTCTCTGTGATCCTGCCTGATAGTAATTATGATGCCATGTTTCTGAGATGTGCAATTGCATCAACAGCTTCCTGTCTCTTAGGTCTGTTGGTCAAGGATTATGGGTTGTTGAGGAGGTGATGTACACTTGACAGTGAACAGGGCAGTTGTCTTTGTGGGACAAAAGTGGGACAAATTAGTTATACTTGGTCACTGAAATTCAAGTAACCTCATGACTAGTGTTGTAAGTTTTGATGGTGTTTCTTTTAATTATGCTTTAGAGTAAGACATTGAAAGATGTGTGTGTGTGTGTGTGTAGGGGAGATACATGTATGTATGGTTTTGCCTTATTTTCTGTCCCCTACTGCTTTTGTTTAATTAAGCTTATTTTTAAGAAAGATTTATTTTATTCATTTATGCATACAAGGACTGGGGTCTAGGCTAGAGGTGCAGGGAATGAGAGGATTCACCAGGGACAGAGTGGGAAGCAGAACAGATGGGTCTACTTAAATACATTGCTGAGGGGAGCAGTAGCTGAGACTGAAGAGGTCTGTTGTGCCATGTGGGTCAGCTCCCTGACTGGGATCAAACTCTTGCTGCAGTGACTGGTAATACCTTGATAGTGCTGAGACTTTAACCTTTGTACCACCAGGGAGGCCTGAGCTTTTTTCTTTTCCTTTTTTAATACTAAACCCTGGCTCTCAGACTCAAGCCTTTGTTGGAGGAGCTATTCTTGAGGGATTGTGTCTTTTACTATTCACTAATACAGCTCTTCCTGAATACCTGTAACACATACTGATTGTTTAGCTATTTTGACCACATATCAAAACATCATGTTGTCAAATCCTATTGTGATAGTTTACTTTCAGATAGGTATATGTTGAAAGATTGGCAGAGTGGCTAGGTAGGGGGGGCGTCTATCAGTGAATAACAGTTTTCCCTGTAATTTGAAGGTTGATTCTCATTGTACAGTAGAGGAAAAGATACCTATCTCTGCGCCATTCTTAAACTTAGTAGAAAAAGTGATTGCAAGTTATTACTGTGCTCATTGTATTTTATAATTCCTTTCTAAGTTTTATATTTTCTGATGGGAGTATAATTCTTAAAATGATAATGGTACACAGAATTAATCTTGTATGTATAGCATTTACAGTTTTTTAATGCAAACATGAAAAGATTCTCATTAGTAAGTTTGCTTGTATTGGTAGTAGTAGTATAGCTTGTATACTAATACTATATATATTTAGACCAATGATTTTTCATGTGTATTTTTTACTATTGTTTAACTTGCTCATCTAGTAAAATAGTAGCTCTATATAAATGCATTTTTAATGAATCATAGTAAATAAGGTTCAGAGACTAATCAAGAATTGGTACTGTCTTTATGTCATTAAAGCACAGTTATCAGAAAACTTACAAACTGACTTTATACTTACATATCCTTTTCATATTATATAATTGCTTATTATTGATTGGTTTTGGTAATTTCCTAATTGCCTCTTGGAAGAGAAGGTGATGTGTGTATTTGTAAAACAGCAATGAATGCTGCTGTCTCCAATTTGGAGCCAATCTATGTGATTATTCAACTTGAGAATTACTTTACTCTTGTTACTGTGCAGTTTTGCTTTTTACTAACACATAAGAAGTAGTTTAATGAAGTTGTGACCACATTGTTGGGTACAAATGAATCAGTGATACTTGGTAAGTGGGGAGAGAAGGCACAGAGGCTTACATTATATTTGATTAGTAGGTCAGATAGCTTATGGCCATAATGTGAACATTTTCATTGTTATTTTTGGTTGACATACTCAGGGCTATGAGTTGAATATAAATCTTATGTTAGGAATTTAATTAATTTGAAGGCTCGATGGGTGGTAGCATGTCAACCTGAGGCCAGACAAATTAAATCCCAGCTTTGAAATGTAAGCATCACGGCTGGGGACTGTCATAGGTGAATGTATTTCATGTGATTTCCAGGTGAATCAAGATGTCTTTATTAGGCACCTGTGACCAAGCAGTTTTAACTTAAAGGATGCTGTTAGCTCTGTAGGGAGGTGACCTTTGACTGCCCACAGGTAGGAGCTTTTTGATGGTGGTGGTCTCCTAGTTGAATACCTTGCCCTTTATTATAATTTATAAAAGGCACTCTTAAATTTGATCTCAATAGGTTCCTTTCTTATTGAGTGAATAACATACTGCTCCAATCTATGAAAATATGTTAATACCTTGATTTCCTTTTATATTTAATATGACTTATGGGAGATAACTATAAATAAATTTTCGTAAAAATTGTATCAATAAAGGGGAGTTCTGAAACCCAAATATTTGGTTTCTTTTAATATGTTTTTAAAATTATATCACTGAGTGAGAGGACTTACATATCTATTCATATGTATGATAGTAACTATAGAAATTTACATTTTGATCTGAGGGGAAATTATTTTTAAGATAGTGATACTAAATAATAATAATAATAGCAAATTACATGTTATGAAACAACCTCACTTCCATTTTAAAATCCATGGATTTCCAGCTACTTGATTTTTATTGGTAATTTTCAGAAAAACTGCAATGACTGTCACATTTGCATACATACCTTTCTGTTGTATTTATACTTTATTGGAGCTCTGCCTGTCAAGCCTTGAGCAAGACAAACTTGCTTAGAGATATGTGTTACAAGATGCCTTCATTATTTTAGGGTTAAAAGCGTCATCATAATAGTACTGTGTTAGGAGGATTATTGAAGAATGCTACAGAGTTCCTTGCCAGAAACCTTTGGTTTCTTGCTGGTTTGTTTTGATATTGTAGATGAAGTGATTTAGTTCCATCTGGCATATTCATTGAGGTCACTCATGTTTCGTAGGTAATGATATGGTCTTAAAGGCATCTGTAAACTCACCATTGTGTTTTTCATTTTTCCCCCATGTGCTTTGGACCTTTTTCAGGGCTAAAAGTGTGTTGCCATTTTTTAATGCCATTTTTCATTTTAAAATCAAACAATTTCATATAGTTGAATTGCAAGGAACAGCTATGAGACCATAATAATAAACTTCATTGATATATTATGCCTCTGTATGAAGAAATTAACATAGACAGAAGGAGGTTGCTCAAGGGCTATGGAAATAAAATTACTTTTAAGCATGTATGAGGTCTGAGAGTTCATTGAGACCTCACATAGACAACTATTTTCCTGTATGAATGCAGAATCTATAGTATATATTCTTTCTATTACAAAGTTCTTATTAAGACTGAATGATATTATCACTGGCATGAAATTGTTAACATCATGCCTACCCTTAAATAATTCAGAAAATTTTAGGTGTTGGTATCAAAATTATATGAATTTGGTAGGATGGATTATTACCTTTAGTTAATCAAGAATGAACAGAATATGTATGAAGACTTCAGGATGGTAGTCATTTGCAGATTCCCAGTGCTGCTGATAGGTCAGATGCTCCAGAGGGGAGGGTTTGGAGAAAGCAGTATCTTGAAGTTAGACAGATTTGATTTCTTATCTCAGATTGATTCTATACTTCTTTATAATTAAAGTGGTCAAATCACCTGTCATAATTCTCAGTTTTCTTTTCTGTAAAATGAAATATAAAGCTGCTTTTTAAAATATATGATGAGTTGGAATGATTTAGAGCACCTGCAAGGCACTTTTGTGGTTATTGCAATGTTGATTTTTTTCTAGCAAGTCTTTTTTCCTTTTTCTGTTTTTTCCCCCTGCTTCTTATTGGCAGATAGAAGACCCCTGTTCCAGTCTTCCATTACCCTTGAAACAGAGACTCAATTTTATATAAGAACATTTTTGTCAGCCACCACAATATAATTTATTGATAGCTAATAGAAAATGTGTACTTTCTGTGTTTTGAAAGTCAGTATACCTTATTACTTTATTTGTCACAAGTCTAGGCAGGCAGGTATTGAAACTTTATTGTTTTCTATTGCTGCTATAACAAATTACCACAAACTGGGTACTTCATTTATTAACTTACAGTTCCATAGGATAGAAATCTGAGGTGGATTTTATTGCCCAGAAAATTATGGTTGCATCAGAGTTGCATTCTTTTCTAAGACTGGTGAAAAATCCATTTCCTCCCCCATATCTTGACCCATTACTTTCTTCATCTTTAAAGCCAGCTATAGTCCTTCTCTATCCATTGCCACATCTCTTTGTGAGCTCAGTCTGGAAAGTTCTGTGCCTTCCAGTTTCATGTATTAATGTGAGCCAGTTTCCCCCTTTTAAGGTCCTTAAGCTTTTGACACAGAAAGTTAACATCCACAGATTCTAGGCACTTGGGCAGAGACCAATAATGGGTAATATTCTGCCATAATAGCCATGATACCCCCTCCCCCATCTTTTTTTGGAGATGAAAAAATTAAGTGGATTTATCAATAGCTGACCAAGAAGTAAGATCTGAGCTCTTTTTGAATGTAGGTCTCTCTGATTGTGAACTGTATGCTCTTAATCACTTTGCTACCTGCAATTGTGGGCTTTCAGCTAATATTTTTATTCATTAACGAGACTCCCCTTGATCCAAGTGGTTTATAAGTGTTTGTATATGATGTTTATTTAACAGATGTTCACTTGGAGCATTTTGATGTCTTAGAGGTACAAAGTGGGAAATGTGTTGTTAAGTTTAGAGTTAATTTATTATGGGTTTTAGCCCACATTGAATCTATCTTTACAACTTACTTGACAGTTGAATGGGTTAGAGAGAGATTAATAACTATTCAAAGTAAAATAAACTTTCAAAATAATTTATTTACAGCAGTTGAAGACTTCATTTGTTAAAATATGGATTTGAATCACATTCACAAATTCAAAAGCAGGCATCCCCTTGATTTTTGAAGGCCATGGTTGAAATCTTTACATGTTTTTATGTGAGAAGCTTTTTTTTTTTTTTTTTTTTTTGCTGTGTTACTATATGTATTCTTGTAGATTTTCTAAAATTATATATCCACCCCAATTTAATACAAAATTACTTTATATCTGCACCTGGCACTTAAAATTTTGGTTTAAAAGAAAGCTGAGGGATTGTGTTATTGGCATGTTGCAAATTGCCAACTGTGATTTTGCCACTGAAATTTAAACAGCATTTGTTCATGATACAATCCAGATTTCATAATACTTTGTTTTCTTAAACTACTGGAGATAATTTTTGAAGCTAACGTGCATGTATAAATTTGTCCATCATATGTTGCATTTAAAGACTCATTCTTTGTTATGTTCCATTTCCACTTTGTAGAAATGACTTAATTTTTCAGAGAAGATATCATTGTCAAAAGTTAATAAAAAACTTAAAATTTCATTTGCTTCCAAGTCAGCACCAAACTGTCACAACACAGCAATTTTAAAATGCATACTGAGGCACGGATCACGTAGGAAAACCTAGTGTCAAAATTCAAAATCCCTTTAAAGAACCTGAAATGATTGTTATTAGTTTGTTAGAGTCATAAAAGTTTCCTCTCTTTTAGTTTTATTTCCCAAATTGAGAATTTATAATTGGTTGTTGCTAAAGGAATGAACAATCTAGTTTAGGGCTGCAAATTTGTGGTCTCTGGGTCAAATTTAGTACAATACTTTCTTTGTATATAAAGTTTAATCTACAGGGAGATGCTTGCCAGTCACTGACATTAAACAAGCTGGCTTTATTACTGTATATGAAAAAATTGTATATATCTTTTCATTTTTTAATAATTGTTAAGGATTTCTTTTCATGCTCATGTTGTTTGTTAGAAGATTGGGAGACCCACCTCCTCATCCTACTTTGATTTCTTTTTACTATGTAACCTCCATCTGGATTTTCATTGGCTTTTTAGATTTGATACCACTTCAGTGTGGTTGTATTATTCATTTGTAACATAGTTAGGTTTATTAGTTTGTGATCCATTTATCAGTATCTTCTACCTCACATTGCCATTCTCATTGATTTCAATTATTTATATTTCAGATAATAATTTGAATTTAAATTTGACATTTGAATTATGGTTATACAAGTCAAAGTTAGAGGAAAAGGTATTAAGGTGTCACTATTGCTATTATCCATTCCCATTGTCTCTACACTTACCCACTATAGGCAGTTCTCATTAATTCTTTCATCCTTCCTATATTTCATATGTACAAATTAGTAAATTCATGTATAATTTTTAGTTGCTCTTTCTATATAAAAGGTAACTTATACCTTGATACACACACAGATCTACTCTCCTTTCCCCCTTCATCCTTTCAATATATCCCTTACAAACAGATTATATCTACTTACTTCCTTCAGCATTTGTGATATAGAACTTTTATTATTATTTTTCACCTATAGAACTTTGAATATGAAGTATAAAACTTAGGAATGTTAAAAAAAAGCATCAAAATTAAGGAAAAGCTATTTTTGGTAAGATATCCTTCCTCAATTTAACATTCCTGGGTACATAAATATTAATATTTTTCCTGTTTAGATTTATGTCAGATATGGTTTTTTGGAAGTGATTTTAAAGACCTTTGTAAATGCAAATTTACCTTTTCTTTACAGCTGGTAGCTGTGTTTGATGAACAGGATCCACATCATGGAGGGGATGGCACCAGTGCCAGCTCTACAGGAACCCAGAGTCCAGAGATATTTGGCAGTGAACTTGGCACCAACAATGTTTCAGCCTTTCAGCCTTATCAAGTAACAAGTGAAATTGAGGTCACACCTTCAGTTCTTCGTGCAAGTAAGTGAAAGTTCTTTCTTCTCTGCACATTTCATCTTAATTTACAGGCATGCCAACTTTTGTTATTCAGCTATGCTCCTGTGAATGGAATTCATTATCTGTTTTTATCAGAAATTAAGTGTAGAACCTGGGCAAATGTCTTTTGCAAGAGAGATAGTCAAGATTGTTACATTTGAACTGATTGAACATTCTTTTCTTTAGGCTTTTCATTGTTTACACAATATGAAAGTGACTTTACCTGAATTTTTCTTTGCGTGTATTTCATCTGAGTGCTAGAACAGATAGAAATAATTAAAAGATTTCACATGGAAACAAATGGTATCTTTGATTGATAATCAACTTACAGGCTTTCTTTGAACCTTTATCTGATAAGCAGGAGAAGAAGAAATCTCAGGACCATAGTTTAGGGATCTGGAAGAATTCCTCTTAGAATAGAATCTCAAGGAAATGATACAGGGAATATAGTGAGCTTACACAAGGAATATTGGACCCAGGGTACTTAAATTCCAGTTCAATTGCTTGAATAATCCTGTCATCCATTCCAGGAAATTTTACTCAGAAAAGTGGGATACTTTTACTGGAAATATTAATTAATGTTAGTAATTGTATAATCTATAATTGAGCTATTGTTAAAAGTAATGAAGTTCAAGAAATTGATAAATTAGAAATCTTTTATCATTTAGGTAAATATTTCTAGAAATACAAGACAATAGAAACAAATTGATTGTCCTGTACCTACCAGTGGGAGCATATGCAGATCTTACTTTTTGTTCTGCTTTTTGTAGGCTTAGGTTATTTAGATTTTATGACATTCGTAGGCTTTGTGTAGTGCATGTTAAATATTTACTGAATACATGGTTTAGTTATTATGTAAAATTTACCTCTCACATGTAAGTCATGTACCTGTTAAGATGATATTTAATACTGTATTAATACCATTCAGTCATACATAAAACAGAGTTGGATTATGCTGATCAGGTATTATTTTCTGTGTAGAGTTGTGTTAATGGGATCCAGTCCTTGTCACCAAGGAATTTGTTTAATAGTTTTACTTACTTACAGATATGAAAATAAAGAAATCAACAATATGTACAGATTTCCCCAGCTGAGGGAAAACTAACTCTAATTAGGGGGATGGTTTATAAAGGATTTCAGATAAACTCTTGACTTTTGTTTTGAAGAGAATAAAAGTTTTCTCATCAATGAATTCGCTCTTCTTTTAGGTTCCATAAGCAATTGATGGAAACTGAGAAAAGTATATGGAGAACAATTTTTTTCCTCAATAAACAGTGGATATTAAGTTTGAGTAATTAAGATAAGGCTTAGGTGGTTCAATATGCAAAATGCTCATATCTTGAGAGATTTCTGCTGTTGACCTTGAACTTTGTGGTATATGCATAGGTCTAGAATCAAAGACCAACCAGTAACTGAGCATTCCTAATATCCAGAATGTGCTCTAGAATAGTATTTTATGTTAAAAGGGCTTGGATCTTCTTAGGGAAATTGCTGAATTCAGGCCTGAGCAGGAAAGGTATGAGATGATCCTAGAGGACCACCCTGTATTGTCAGAAAGTAAGGAAGTTATGAAAGAATCTGAAGTTATGGCAAAAGGTCCCAGAAATCAACTTGAACCAAGGCATACAAAAAGAAGTTCCATAAGGACAATAGTAGCAATATATTAGTAAGGTAAAAGATACTATGAACCAGCTTGTTATTTGGAAAACTGATAAAAGGAAAGAATTGGATATTCTACATTCCTATATGAATGGTATTATTGAGGAACCAAATAATACATGAGTGGGAAGTTTCTTTTTACAGATATATTGCAGCTATTAAATGGATTAATTATAGAATTACAGTATTAATCTTACAACTCCTGTTGAATTAATGACCCTAGGAATTGATCAGTCACTATTGCTAACGTACAAAAAAAAAAATCATACAGTGGAGAGTCAAATAAGCATTGTGTTCCTCTTAATGGAAGGTTGCACCACCTCCTATCCAGTTGTCTTGAAAAAGAAATTGTTTTTATTTTTTGTCAAAGGTTATAGTAGCTTTATATATGATTCATAAATTGTTTTTTCATCTTGTTTTTTTTTTTATTCCAGATAGAATTAATGCATCATTTAAAGTTTCTTTCCCAAAGCATGATAGAATTTATCCATGAAGTTAAGTGTATCTGTTATTGTGATTGTAGTAAAATTTAAAGTATTGCTATCTGTATTTTATCTTTTTCAATACACTTTGAAGTAAAGTCTTACTGAGTGATTAAAATGTAGAAATAATAGGGGAAAAACTTAAACATAAATTTGATTAAACATTCAGATTCAACTGCCATTTTTTAGGAAATACAGAGCATGGTGAAGCACATTTGAAATGCTATCAGCATTTCCATGTTGGCAGGGGACAGCTATAAATGATACTTGGAACCCAGGTATCCTATATTATTGTTAGGAAATAGATATTTAGCTTTGTTTGGTCAAAACCTAATCTGGAATCAGGAACAAAAATTAGGGAAATTGGGCCTCCCTGGTGGCACAAGGGTTAAAGTCTCAGTGTTATTAAGCTGTCAGCAGCCATGGTGGCCTGGGTGAGATCTCCTGACAGGGAGCTGACCCACATAGCACAGCAGACCTTCTCTTTGTCTGACCTGCTGCTCCTCTGAGCAGTGTATTTCAGTAGATCATCTGTTCTGCTCCCCACTCTGTCTCTACTAAATCCTTTCAAACCTCGTACCTCTGGCCTAGACCCCAGTTCTTGTATGTATAAATAAACAGATCTTTAAAAAATGTTAGGGAAATTCTCACCCAGTATTTTACCGTTACCCTTTTGTTTTCATGCTATTTTGTGCAATTTTTAGGGAAAGATGTATGTGGAATGTGGAGATCTTGGCATTAAAGTCTTTAAGATGTGTGGTATTGACAACCTGTTTAACTTCTCAAAGCTATGTTAGTGTTACTTTTAATTCCATCACTGATAAAATTTTTCTGAAATAGTGCTGTTTAATTACTTGGTAAGGTTTTGCCAGCCTCCTATTGTAACTTTGAGATTTTAAAGAGATCAATAATTATTATAAATGGACTGTATCATACAGTTTTTCTTGTTCAAGAATGTAGATTAATTTACAATGCTAAGAAGTCCAAATCTTTGGTTTAGGCATCTATGTGCTTAAAATTAACTGGTTTTAGAATATATTTTCCAGATTTGATTTAAATAGGTATTGAAAATAGGAATAATATTCCTATTGTATTTTCTTTTAATTTGTGAAGTGGAGCATAGCATACAAATGGTATTCTCAGTATTTCAAATAATTACCTTCTTACTGTGCAAGTTCTATTCAGCATCTAAAACCCATCCAGTTTTGTTGTAGATGCAATCTGATTATTACATGTTGACAAGGTCATATATCTATTAATTGGATTGGAGATGGGATACAAAATTGCTGTAATTATTGTAATTTTCTTGCTAATTGCAGGGTTGGTGGTGAATATTTTACTTCTGCAAAATGAAAAACAGTATTCCATCAGAAGTTGTTTTGTGGGGTTTCATACATTTTGTTTTATATCTTTGGTGCTTTTTGCCCACAAAGTTTCCTTTTTTTGCTTCTTTTGTGTATTTATCTGCCTGTGAATGTCAGAATGCTCATTGGCAAGGGGTCATTGGAAGCAGGCAAAGGCAGAACACTTAGTATTACTCTTAGATACCTCTTTGTTCTGCTGCCAGGGTACCTCTATTGTTTATTTATAAAGTGGAATACTCTCTTCTCAGACCTATAATAAAGGTTGGATGGGTTAGATTCAATTGAAAGAGGAATCCTCTTCTCTTTATCACATGTGTCCCATTCTGATTTACTCCTTGAAATTAGTATTTTTAAAATTAAATACAGATTGTTTATGTGTTCTTTATTCATAGTAAAAATTAAGTGACTCATTGGTCAGTTTACTTAGGACTGTAACGTAGGATTTATTTTGCTTTTTTTTTTTTTACTTTATATTTTTTACTTTATTTTGAACTAAGTGAACTTCCAAAAGCCAAATGACATTTTAAAAATAATGGTGTGTACACAAGGTGCATGCATTTGGAGAATTGCAGGTGGGTATATACCATGCTACTAAGGAGTGTTGGAAGCTCACTGCAGAAGATGGTAAAAGAAGACTGATGTTTATTCCCTGCTGAAATATAAACTGGAGGCGCAGGTGAAAATTGCCAAACCTAATGAGCAATTTGGCAGATATGGGCTGTCAGGAGATAGCAGTTCAGTAACAGATTCACTGTCTGTGAACCAAGTTGTTTGTTCCAGAGGACTACATTTAAATCCCATAAATAAAATCTTCGTTTCCATTGATAATTGGTACCATCAAGAAGTTTTTATTTTATTCTTCAGCTTTCCAACTAAGTTACTAGCCATCAACATAGGTAATTTTAGTTGCAAAATTATTTTTAAACTGACCTTTTTGCATTTCATCCAGTAATGAAAATGAGTAAGTAGATTTTCCTCACATCAGAACATAAGTAACACAAGGTTTAAAAACACTAATACAAGGTAAATGATCTCTTGCTTCATTGGTCTAAAACGTTCTCTTTGTGTTCTTTATGTTGGAATCCTCCAAGGTAACTTTATAATATTTTCAGTGTAGTATCATTTATAACTTCCTACTTTATCCAAGAATCCTTTACTTCCAGTGGGGACATGAAAATGTAGACAGGCTTATTCTCTCTCCCTCGAGGCTGTCAGTAAATTGCATAACATAAAGGACATTTTGAAAAAATTTCCATATTTTTGTAGAATACAACATTACTGTTGGATTCTTATGTTTCTACTTGTTTTGTTGTTACTTTTGGGAAACTGAATTCAATGAAGGAATGCAGGGTCAGAGAACTATCAGGTCTTTCCACCCTCCTGCCACTGGTATAATGATGGACCCCTGTGGTTCTGTGCGCATGCCTAGGAGGGCATGCACAAGTGGGCGCACCTGAGTTTGGACACGGGCTTATATGGGTGGCGTCATGAGGATGCCAGTACCAACAAGCAGCAGCAGCAGCTGGAGAACAAAAGACCAGCAAAGCAGAGGGTGAGATGCGCCAAGGGCTGGGAGGCCAACCAGCCTCCTGGCCCCCCGGCACCGATGTCTGCCATGAACCTGATGCCACCTCTAATAATAAAAGCATAAAAGCCACTGAGGGCTCCAGGACTCCTTCCTTTACCCCCCATCTACTAGAACCATCCAGAACTTGCTCTGTACCCTTCCTGGCACAATAAGGAAACTTACATAATCTGTGTTTAAGGCATAAGCTTAGTTGAGGTCTTTATTTTCAAGACAGAGTTATTGCCAAAAATGTATGAGCACTTAACTTGATCTCAAAATCTTTTGTTGTTTTCTTTGTGGCCTTTCTAAGTCCTTGAGTCTAGACCAATATTTCTGAGTTATTTTTCAGGGAAAAAAAAAGTTTGCCCCTACCATGATTTAATTGTGTTTTTATGAAGATTTTTAAGAAATTCTTATGCATATGTAATGCAATATTTTATGCTAAATAATAGTTCTGTTATTAATAATGAACTCTTAATAATAGTTCATTGGATAGAGGAGTACTACTTTTTGGACATTCTCTCCCCCAAGTAATTAGATGAACTTGGGCTTTGTAGTTAGCAAGAGATCCCTGGACAGTGTATTCATTTGATAAAAATTGCCCATAGGTTTTTCACAATCACATTGGTGGGGGAAATCTCTACATCCTTGACACACCTTAGGGTAGAGTGAATTACGGGATTCACCAAAAGTTATCTTTGAACTTAGAACCAAACCACATAGAAGTGGATTCTTTGGGCAGAAAGCTCTGCATTAGTCAAAACACACTGAATTTCATGGAAGATCAGTTTTACAGATTGATTCTTTCCCAGAAAGCTTTACCCACTGCTCAGTTACTCTATCCCTTGCTCATTTCTTTTTGTCCATGACCATCATCTGTCACTTGATCCTGCGATCTTGTTGGCGTTCTTTTCTTTTTATTGCAATATACACTGTTCCTTCAGGTATAGTTTCTGTTTATCAAATTTAAAAACAGTTACTGACACTTGAAAATTTGTAACGGTAATGTAACTAATTAGAAATTACAACCTAAATCAAAGCTAGAACACCCATTTCCAAATGGCAATGAGAAGTACATAACATAGAAAAATAATTGTATGCAAATATTTTAATAGATATGATTTAGTTGTAAGGAAGTTTCTTTTCCCTTAAATCTTGCATTCTAACCAGGTATCTGGTTAATATTTTTAGTATTAATGGATGTCACAGAGAAACACATATTGTGAACTATTTTGTCATCATGAAAGCTTTTGGAAGATAAAATCTCTCTAATATTGCTGTACTTGATACAAAGCTCTTTGTTTACTTCTTGTGCTATGTTTACTTATTTATATTTTTCACTGCTTTTAATGTCAGAAAATGGCTTTGGGTTCCCAGTTACATTTGTTGCTGCTGGCAATGGTTTCATATTTCAGAATCTTGTGTCAGTCCCATATGGGGAAGGACTGAGAGGAAACTATACAAAAAGCACAAATTTCTTGGTATATGTACCTCTGATATTTTTACCCCTTATGGCTTTTCCCTGGAATGGAAAACTCAGAGGGCCATGTTAAAGAAAACTCTAATTTATTATGTTATTTGTATTTTTCAATTAATTTATACTGATTTATACTTTAATAGTTAATTCTTTGCCTATGTACTATAATATAGCTTTCCTCCTTAATAACCTGAGAGCTGCATTGTGTGTGCATAGCATGACTTGTTAATATGTAAGTGTACATGAGTGTGTGTGCTTGAGGACACAGGACAGAAGATCTAGTGCCTTCCCTTCAAAAGATCTTTTTTATAAAACTCTATGTCTTAGCTTTGACACTCCTTAAATATTTTCCTTATGATGACATTTGACAGCACTTAAGCTTAAATAAATCTAGAATTTCCTTAACTCAAAAAAAGGGGATTATGCTTCCATTACTTTTGCTATTTCGCTCTCTTGGTCTCATAAATCCAAACTATCTCCCTTGGTTATTTGTAAATACTGTCACACTGTGCATTCCCAGCATGAGATTCCTTCTATTTGTGTTCTCTTTAAATTGTGAGACATTTTCTGTACCCTAAATTTCCTATCTGTTCTAGAGATGAGACAACCACAATCTGGTACTTCCAACTAAATACAATTAAAACAGCTTGTTTCCTGTGCTACAATTGTTTTTATTAAATTACTCAAGGTTTTTCTTATATTAATTGTCATGCCCTAGTAATAAATAAATGTGTTATATCTATATCTATATCTATACACACACACACACACACATGTTGTATTGTTAGGGTGCATGGGGGAAATTCCTCCACCCTAACTGGGTTCCTTTAAGGCTGTATTGATGATCAAATTAACATCAGACAGATAAGTAGGAGAAAAGGCCAAAATTTAATATCCTTTCATATTATATAAACATATGGATATCTATGGATGATCTATAGATCTGTACACACATGTATGATATATATATATATATCACATACTGAATTTATATGATTGTAAATTCTAATGAATAATGGGGCACACATTTTCTGTGTTTGGGACCTAGGGTGTCAAGGAGAGACTAGTGGGAGACTTAACATAAGAGACAAGAAGGATGTTATATAATCCTACTCTCAAAATGAATATGAGGTGAGTGAATATGAATGAGATTCTCAGAGACTAAGTTTATTGATAGAACTACACCCTGATGGTACCCCACAAACTACATTTCTTTAGGTCATAAATTTGAGAGTTCTTCTGAGTCACTTTTAATTCAAAACCTACAGATTAAAACTGGATTGAATCCTGAGTAGGGACATCTATGATCCATGTTTAAGATTTGAGATGGTCATGTGTCTGCTCTGAGACATTAAGGGAGAGCCAGGTGTGTCCCTGCTTTTGGTGCTTCACTCAGAAAAGTTACTAGTTTGCTTTCCTCATTTTTCTACTTCATCTAAAATTTGTCCCCTTTCCATCAAAATTGGGAGATTTACTAAATCAGAATAGTTTATCTGTCCCTAATTTTGAAGAGCAGGGTGTACACTGTGATTTTGTGTGTGTATGTATGTGTGTTTATATATGTATATTAGTTTTCGATTCCTGTTATAAAAAATTCCCATAAACTTACTGGCTTAAAATAACACAAGTCTTTTATGGTTCTCTAAGTTGGGTCTGACAGATGACTCTGTTTCTACTGATGCTCTAGGGGTTAGTCTGTAGCTTCTTGAACTGCGTACATTCCTCTTTTCCTGTACCTTTGTTTCATCTCTAACATCAGTGTCCTTGCAGCTCTTTCACTCTTCTTCTGCAGTCATGTCCCACTTTCTTTTCCACTGCCCTGCACTTACATTTGTTAAAGATTCATGTGATTGCATTGGACGAACCCACTTGGATAATCCAGGATAATTTTTTCATATCTATGTCTTTATTTTAATCATGTATGTGAAGTGCTTTTTGTCATAAAAGGTAACATGGGAGTCCAGGGATTAAGATATGGCTCTATCTTTGAGGGCTATTATTTTGCCTACCATAAGCTACCTATATTTTAATATTGCAAAGAAGTGTAGGAAAAAAATACCACCTATTTTATGTGTGAAAGGTATTATATTCCCTGATCAGCTGATCTCCTGATCTGTTTTCTCATATGGCAATGAGTGCCTGATCCAACAACATTTGTGTGACAGTAATCTAACTATGGTGGGAAGGAAATTAATGAAGAGTGGTGGTAATCTACCTTATTAATAAGTAGTTGAGATCATTTGTTATTTAAGTGAGCTGAGTGGAGCAATTTTTATAAAAATAAGTCTAGCCATTATTATATAATTTGATTTGATTGATAGAAATAATCTGTGTTAACCAATTTGGATGATATTTATCTCTTTTGCATGATTAAATATGAATTTTTATGATAATTGACTTATACTAAAAGTATAAAATTTTGATTAGAAAAATTATGTATAATATGTGAATACTGAAAACATTATGTAATTTTATTCTCTCACATGTACTTTCTCTTCTTTGTTCAAATTCTTCCTCAAACTCTCCCTTTTCCCTTCCTTGTGATTTATTGTTTTTAAGCTAAAAGTTTTTGTAAATGTTTATTTTAGTTATGTTTTAGAGCTTTCATATAAAGAATCTGAACAGTGACTACTAGGATAATTGCATCAATTGATGGCACTTTTTGGTATTGGATGCAATTTTCATGTATGAAACTCATTTGTTTTCTTGTAAGTTCTCATTTTGGAAACTTCTGGTAATTTTCTGTTGAATATACTTCAAAATGAATAGCTCCAGTGAGTCTTCATGAATGCATTCATTTGAAGACTTTTGTGTACTTTGTTACCAATCTTTTAAAGAGTTAAGTTTTCTTAAACTTTGTATCCTTTTCTATTTTTGTGTGTCCTTATATCCGGTTCTATTTTGTAGCTACTTGTATACCTCTCTAGACATGGAAATTTTTATAAAGCTAGAATGATAGCTTTATCTTCCCCATGTGCCTGCAGCTTACTCAATGTGTTACATTCAAGACGTATATATACCTTTCACTCTCAGCCCCATGGTACTGACGTGATAAACTCAGGAAGTTCAAACAGTGTGAAGTTGGTCAGTTGATTTAGTGGGGGTAGATAGTCTGTTCATTTTAATTTGGGTTCTATATAATGCAACACAGTAAAAGACTATTTGTATCTGTCACATATATAATTTCAGCTGATCCAAATTCAAGGGTATATTTGATCATTTAATTTTATTTACCAAATGCTAGCATTCTTTGGAATGTCTTTTACAATGAAGAAATGCTTTATGTTTCCAATCCACTCTATTTTCTGTATATTTCCATTTTTGTATATTTTTCAAGACTAATATGAAAATCTCTCAGATAAACTTCTACTTATATATTCTCCATTGGATCTGTTTGATTAGTGATCTTTGAAGTAGTCCATTAGCATGGACAACAGAAATCCTTAATTTGGAAAATGCACTATTGGAAGAACATATGAAATGGTCACTGGTAACTGTGCTTCATAGTGACATCATCAAGTGTGCATCATACATCTTCATTTTCTTTATTACCAAGACCCACTAAATTGCTACTCCCGACCCTGTCCCTTTTTTAACTATCTTAGAACACGACATGATTACTTCAGAAGAGAAGTTTGGTTGAGATGCATATAATTTCATAGTTGTGGATATTATCCATTACCAGCTTTCAAGATGGACTGTATACTTAGAGAAAAAATAAAATTAAGAAGATTTTTGAGGTTAAAAAATTGAGTAACTGTTGGGCACAATTTTATTCTCAAGAACTTGACTGTGGTAGATGTTGAATCTTCTTTACTTCTACATAGTAAGTGATGCTTGCCATCTCTGGCAATGAAAAGCTTAATATGAATAGTCTACTTTTTAATATTAGTCAAGATTATCATTACAACAATGTATTAAAAGTGTCTAGAAGTGAGGTGTGTATATTGCTGTGATGCATTACCTTTATTTTTTTGCATTCATAAGTACTATCTGACTTTTACTGAAAACTGAATTTTGATATGTAGTTATTTTTACTTGAAATATACACAGCAACATTTAAAAATACTATATGATTTGAAAATATTGTTTATAAACCTAATGTTACAATTTTTTATAGGATCATTGTGTATCTAAATAAATGAAATGTTTTATTTTTTATATATTTTCTTGGCTTATATTTATAAACTCTGTCAGTGAAATAAATATTCAGACCACACATGTGCAGCACTTACAGAACTTTCAATTATTCTGGAGGTGAAGCCAGTAAATAGTCATGTCCATACATTGACATGTGACTACTTTTGTAATTTGCTTTCATTTACTAGAGTTTCAAACTTTTGATTTTATGCCACTCAACATTTGAAAATTTTATTTTTTTCTGTCTTCTCATCTACAACCAACTGGTAAATAGGAATTCAAAATACATGGGAATATTTTTCACAGTTCTTTACTGTTACTTAGTGTGTATCACATCATTGCTTTTTGAAATGATCTTCTAGAAACATTCTGATAAAATACAACTGTTTTATATTCTTAGCTTGATTATGATCAAATATACTTCATTACTCTGAAAATAAAAATGGAAGAAATCAGAAAACAGTAGTACTTATTACTTACCCTTTCCAAATTAACACACATCTAAGTAAGTGGGTTTCAGACCACTTCTAGTTTCACTAATCATGTTTCATTTTAAGTCATTTAACTTGTGAAAAACAACATTTTAGAAGACTTGACTTAGCAAATCTTTTCCGTAAAACTAAATCTCTTCTGAATGAATGTTGTATAAAGTCAGCACAGCACGTTCTAAATAGATTTATTCAACTGTAGCACAAAAAATATTATGGAAATCATTATGATGAGTATGTGACTTTGGGCAACATTCCCTTTTTTAAGAATTTAACCCTCATTGCTAAAAAAGCTATTACTCAGTATCATTACATTGCTTAATTTTCCCTTGTCTGTTTAATTTTATACCTTGCAAGATCATTTGTCTTTTGTTAAGTTGTTTATCATAGAAAATTTCAAGCGTAAACAAGACTAAAGAGATTATAATGAAATTCCATACTAACCTCTTAGGTCTAACAATTTTCAATTTACATCCAATCTTGTTTCATCAATATTCCTCCAAACTCTCCAGAAATGATTACCACAAAGCAAAATCTAGATCTCATGTCATTTTCTCTGAAAATAATTCAATATAAATTTCTAAAAGATAAAACTTTAAAAATACAATCTAATACTATAAAAAAGACAACACATAATTAATGCTGCATTATTAAACTTTGTTTTATGAGTGTGGTTTTATATCTGACTTGTTTAATGATCCAAAGAAAAGACATTTTACATTTGATATGTATCTTTTTTTACACAGTTATGTGTGTGCACACATACAAACGTGTGTGCACTCACATATTTATACAAACACACCTACTGCAATTTATTGATTGAAATTTAGTTATTTTTTGTGTGGTTTCCCACTGTCTGGATTTAATTGAATTCCTCCATGATATCGACTTTGTTTTTTTATCCCCTTTATTGCTTATAAACTGGTAGTTATTAATGCAATTTGATTCTGGTTTAAATTTTTAACTATAGTATCTTTAGGTAGTATATGGTTCCTCAAGAGATGTGTAAAAATTTTGGCTGCTTCTTATTTTGTGATAGCAGCATTGGATATTATTGCCTAATAATAGCATTGGATATTCATTGTTTTGTAATGTTCATAACATGTTGCTATGCTGCTTTATTAACTAGAACAGATTCATACAATGAATTTTTCCTTGTCAACTAGTTTAATGCTCCAAGGCACCCTTTGTACAGTAAAGGCCCAATGCTTAATTCCATCTCTTTCCTCACCACCTTTGATATAATGTGTTCTGTAGACTGACATCCTCTTGATATCTTTTTCCTTCGTTTAAAAAAAGTATCATTAAAGACACATAAAGTGTTATTATTTCATAAAGTTATTATTTCAAGTGTTACATAAAGTTATTATTTCAAACTATTGCACTATTATTCTTACTGATTTATAGTAGTGAGATCTCTAAATTGGCTCCTGAATGTTTTTGGTAATACCATCCATGGTACAGTACCTTGACAGTGTCTCTTCCATGGCCATCTCTTTTTTTTTTTTTTTTCCCTGCCTCACATCTTGTATCAGTCATTACTCTAAGAAGTTTTGGTTTGTTAATGGAAAACGTTATGCAGATGCTGATATTTGGGTACATTGGTTTTATTTTGCTAAGTTTAAAAACTAAGTTAAAATCAAGAAAGAGCATGTTAGGCTTTACTTTCAAATTTCTTAGTGATATCTGCAGTATAATGAATTTATCCTTGATTCTTTGAGGTTTTGAAGCTTTAAAAGACTTGATTTTTTTTTTATTTTCTCTATAAAGGTTCAGCCTCAGGCCTATTATAAAATGGTGTTATACATAATCAGAAGCTGTTCTAGTTAATTATAATGTGTATTTGAGCACTGTTAATTTGTATACTTTTCAAAATAAGTCAATAACATATGATGTTAATTTTGATATTGTATGGCTAATATCATTTGTGTAAATTTGAAATGCTATATAAACCAAGAAATGCAACATAGGTGCTCTGTGTAGTAGACGAGGATTTATATTGATTTCTAAAATAACAAGAAAAACAGTAATTAGGAAACAAAATGGTGAATTGTGAAAAAGGATAATGTAATTTAGAATTGAAAATAAATTCAAAGGAAAATTAGACCTTATCTATATTTAATCTAAACCTGTGCCATCTATCACATAGTATTCAGGTTCACAAAGCTTTGGATTTGTTTCCTGGAAGCTCTCAAGAGAAGGGAAACAAGGTCAACCTTTTAGTGTTGCTTTCCTCATCAATCTTTTTGACCAAACACAAGCTTTGTCAGACTCCTGCAGACATAAATTCAGTCTGTCTACTCAGGAGATTCTTTGTTTTAATGACTATATTATTGAAATTTTCTTTAAGCTGATCATAGACCATTTATGGAAGCTTATTTCTATGGAAGTGTATTGTCATCTAGTGCTCTGAATGGTAAGAGAATCCTGTAATAAGGAAAAAAAGCAAATATGAGTACACTGAAGTTAACTTATATTAATATACTCTCCACAGATGAGCTTCTATTTCTTGTAATTATATTTGCTTCTGAATGGTCAACCTTTTTCTATTCTTCTATCTATATCTTATATTTTAATAGCTTTTATATAAAGCCACTATAAAAAAAGGAAACACACAATGGGCAAGCTAATTATCCAATGACAGATGAGTAGATTAAGAAGATTTTGCTGGAAGAGATTCTAAAGGATGTTGGTGTCAGAGGAGGTTCCCTGCTTCACTGCTTTGGGGATAATCTGAAAATATCCCAGATGTTTACAGGTCCCAGATAATATTGTGAATTGGGGTGAAGCTGTGCACCCTCTTAGGCATCAGAAACCAACACTGACTACCCGAGAAAGCACAGTGAAGAAATTCAATTCCATGCAACAGAAAGTTGCATGGGTAGAAATGTCCAGAGACTGCATCAGGGGTGGGAGCCTGCCTTACACATTTCAGAGGTGTGCTCCGGTGTTTGTCCAGTGACCCTGGAAAGAGGAGCATTGATCAGTGTGGTGGTGATTCCTTCACTAATCAACTCTCCTCTAACCAGTGTTGCTGGACGAACGGGTGGGGGGGAGAGGGGGGAGGGGTTGTGTAAGTAGAATACAGTTGAAGGAAAAAGACAAATACTGGGTGGTATCACTTATATATGAAATGTAGAGAATTAAAACAAGGTGTGAGATATAACCAGATCAAATAACAAACCCCAGATATTTGACTGTACAGCTGACACCACCATAGAGGGAGATGGAGGAGGAGAGCAGACTGAGAAGGGGGCACAATGGACTATTGTGCAGGATTATGGGTGCCTTGGTGTTGAGTATGGTGTGCTACTATACACCTGATGGTTTTGA
Source organism: Galemys pyrenaicus (assembly GCA_019455555.1). Classification (NCBI taxonomy): domain Eukaryota; kingdom Metazoa; phylum Chordata; class Mammalia; order Eulipotyphla; family Talpidae; genus Galemys; species Galemys pyrenaicus. Next base: position 6,353,255 of record JAGFMF010011673.1, read on the forward strand.
TTATAGACACAATGGAATAATACTCGGCTATAGAAAAGATGAAATATTGTCATTTGCAACAACATGGATGGGACAGGAGGAGATTATGCTAAATGAAATGTCAGAGAGAGAAAGACAAAGGCCAGTGATTTCTTGTGGAATTTGTAGGGAGTAAAATCAAGGACTAGACAACACTAACGCAGAACAAAACCTAGAAATCTTAACTGTAGAATTGATGCTATCAGAGGGTGATGATGAGGTGTAGAAAACATTTGTAGGGGGTGGTAGAATGGATTGTGGTAGAAAATTATGATTTTTTTTTGTTGGTGGTGGGTGTGACATGGTAAAATACATCTGACATTCTAATTTATATATAATGTTGTGAACTATTATCTTAATTAAGAAAAGAAAAGATTAAATTATCTTAATTGAGGAAGCTAAAGCCAAGTGAGAATACAGACTGCTCAGTGCTCTTTTAATCTGTGTTTTGAAATGTCAGGCTTTACTGTTTAAATTAAGACCTAAGCTTTCATGAGCTTGTTTTTGTTACAGAGGTTGTCCAGGCACATGCTTTATCCTCTCTGCTCCAAATCCTTCTGTTATTCTCTTCTTTTGTATGTTAGGTCAATGTATGGTCATATTTGCAGAGAAAACACAGAAGGCATATTTGAAATCTGTACTAATGTAGATAAATTTTGTTAAATCAAACAAGTCTTATTATCATCCCCACTTAATTCATAGTAAAGGACAAAAATTAAAATTTTCTGTTTTTGTATATCTCTTTTATGATAATGAAAATGGCATTGTGTTCGGAATCATTTTTAGTGAAATGATTTTCAGTATGCTTTCTTTTTGACATTTTGACAATTAAAATATTTCTTAATACTGTTTGAAATGCTGCAGTGGTTTTCCTTCTTTTCATTTTTTCCCCACTGGTTGTGTCTCTGCTTGTGTGCCTAGGAAACTACTGTTGGGTTGAAATCTATTTTCTTTGCTTTCTGACTATCTGTGATATGGATAAAGTTCTGGGTTTTTTAGTTATAAAAGTGTTCCTTAAATATTAGGAGTAGCTTATTTGGATATAAGTGTTTTATCATCTCAATTAAAAAAGCTAAGCAATTATTTGCTTATCTTAAGACAGTATTTCTCCCCTTATCATTATTGGAATTATTTATTTTGCACATAATTTTGTAGAAGGATTTGAATTGTCATAGTGAGTTAGTTCCAAATATAGCATTTTAATAAAAAATGAGTATGTAAATATTTATTTACTTCTTTGAAACATTATGAACATATATTAGAATTTTCCAAATGTGTAAATACAAACATTTTAAAAATTCTAATGAGATTTTAGAAAATCTGTTATTTGTCCTATGTCTGGTAAGTTGATAAACTATTCTCTTCTACATTACAGTTTATAATAAAAGTTAAAAAGTAATAAAACTGCCTTAGTGATTTCAAGTTAATAAAATAAAAGTAAAATATTTAATAATATACTTGTTTAGCTAATTTTTTAATAGTTAAAATTCCAAAGAGGTGTGTATTTGTACACTATGGTGACAGTAACCACCTGAGCACTGAGCACTTGAGAGAGACAGGGGTAGCCGGGACTGCATTTGAATAGCCAGTGTGGACAGTGACTACTTTGTTGAGCAGAACAGGTGGGGCCTAGCTACTCCAAGACATGACTTGAAAGTTACTAGAAATGCAGAATTTCAGGTCTTGACCTGGACATACTGAAAAAGAATATGTATTTTTAAAAAAGATCTGTTTGGACTGATATTCATTGTTCTCCTGTTTAGAGGACTGATTTCCAATTTTGGCGGCATGCTAAAATTGCCTGGATAACTTGTAATCATCGTGCCAGGGACCTAATCCTTTGAACCTAATCCTTTGAGTCCTTTGACTCAATTTCCAGAATTTCTTGGTGGGGTCCTGTAAACCAGCATTTTAGAAAATACTACTAGATCATCTTAATGACTAGTGAAAATTGGGGATGGGGTGATCTTTAAGTACTGATCAGGGCATCTGTCCTTTTGTTAAGGTCAAATATATGTGTATAGGTGATTACTTAGTATACCCCAGGTATTTTCATTCTGAATCCACCAAATAAGACTCTCTTGGTGAAAATGCAATTATTTCACAGAACTGTAGTGACATATTGTGTGAAAATATAGAAAACTTTTAATCTGTCTCATGTCTGTTAATCCAGATAAACGTTCCTTGTATACATACCCAATGAAGTATTTAGTTTTATATTATCACACACTTTTCTTTGCCATTTGTAAATAGAAAGAACTTGTCCCCATTTAAAAAAATTTCCCCCATGTGTAATAGCTTTTCTCCTTTTTTTAAAAGTGTGTGGAGAATTTGCAAAGATGAGGCATCAGATTATGCTTATGTTTGATGAGGTTAAGTGGTAATGACTTTTTCAGTGTGAGGTTTGGTGTTAAGCTATATATTGTTTTTTTTAATTTTTTTAAAAAAATTTTTTATATATGTATTTATTGCTTTCCTTCTGTGAGATGACTTTGATGGTGGATGTTGATGAGACAGTGTAGTAACTTAGTGTTCCTATCTTTGAGTTCTAGGTGTTACTGGATTCCACTCTTAATGGTGAGGAGCATGGCCCCTGTGGCCCATTAAGGGTTAGAGTATTTTCTCCAATGATTAGTTTCCACTTAAGTTCAAGCAGGATATCTCTTCCCAAGTTTTCCTACTTATTAAGTGGGAATAATAATATAAACTATTTTCTGGCCTTGTTCTGAGAATATAATCAATTAATTCATTAAAGTTCTTAACACATGCATTACCTATAGTAAATGTTCACTAAATTATGGTGATTATTATCTTAGTTTATTATAAATGATCAGGCTATATTTCCTTTTACATTTCTCTTCTTAAGGAGAATAAATGGATTAAATTAGATTTGAAAGATCTTTGCACTTGAAGGTTAGATGAACAGACATGCAGCCATATGTTTGAGGACCATCAAGTCTTATTGTCACTTTGGAGCTACAAGTTGGTGCCAAATAGCTTTATTAATAGCCAGTATGTAAAATGAATTTGTTTGAAACTGGAGCACTGTACACAGAAAAATTGATTATGAGATTTGAATGCTTTTGAGTGATACTCCCCCAGAATAAAATAGCTTTTCTTCACCTTCCAGTGTGACCTTTTATTCTGCTTTGTATTTCTTCATAGCACTAGTTACTTCATAACACAGTGTACTTATTTGTTTACTCAATGTCCTTTTATCATATAATAAAGTCCTTGAAAAATTATTTAATGCTAGCAACTTGGGAATATATGTGAAGAATTAATTTATTGAAATAAATATTTGCTGAAATATTCTCATGGGAGAGTAAACTGCATGGAGGTCAATAGTGTAAAGTTAATAGTAAAATAAAAAGTAGTAAAATTTTCTGATCAGAGATTTTATTATTAACCTGTGAAGCAGCGATTCTTTGAGCTCTTCACATCAAGAAGACCTTTATTTTTTTATCCTCTGGTCATCTAATATCTGTAATTATTTTTTTCTTAAATGATTACCCTTATAATAATGAGGTAATCAATGTGAAAAGAATAGAAATAGATGGATAATCACATTCATTCATCTCTTTTACTTATATAATGACACTTTAACAAACATGTTCAAAGTGCCATTTCCCAGGCTGACTAGTTGGGGTGGAATCTCTAAGATTACTAATGGAAAAAAAATAAAAATAAAATTACTAATGGACATGGACAAGAAAGCACAAGTTATAATCAGTGAAGTTAACATAGACATAGATTTCCCTTATGCTAGTGCATCCTTTTGGAACTTCTTTTTCTCAGAGAAGGCAGTGTCTTCTTGAGTGACCTTGGACTGATGAAGAGTGGGTGGACAAGGGAATAAAAGACAAAGGGCTTGGAGATTGTATGCTCGTCTGTTCATTTCAAAGCATTCCAGCTCTGGGCACAAGGCATTGTTCAGATCACAGAGGGTAAGTGCTAGGGTTTAATCCAATGGTACTGCTATCTGACTGGATCAAGAATTCTGACTCATGACATCTTGTTGGTGGTTTGGAAAAGTTGTTATGGATTTTATTTAGAGGTTGAATTGTATAGGACCAGGTTTGGAAGAAAAGAATAAATGGGGCTAAAAAAAATGGCAAAAATTTTAAAAAAAAGTCAAAATTTTTAGCGCAGTTGAACTATTTTGCATAGGACAATCCTGCCTACTTAGAGTCTTCAATTGTGGTGGTCAGAGGAGGAGCATGGATGACACTGGGACTTCAGAAATGTAGAATTTCAAGTCTTGCTTAACACTAGACTTATGAAATTATCTTAGAAATATCCTCTAGTGTACTGTGTACATGTTAAATTTTGAGAGTCTCTTTTATAAGTCCCTTCGTGGGTGCATCGAGCACCACTTCCATCAAATTTCCTTTTCTCCAGTCACATCTTTAGCTCTGTTCTTTTGCCTTAATGAATTTCTTGCAATTCTGTTATTTCTCTAGAGTTTAAGTGCCTGGCCTTAATCCCTGCAGCACTTTCTCTGCCTGCATGTTCTCTGCCCTATCTCCATCCTGATGGCCAAATACCATTAGCACCCCACAATAAAACTAAAAACTTCAGCTTTGGTGTCTTATTCACTTCTTCATTGGTTTAGCAAGTATTTATTAAAGTCTTCCACTCTGGAGATTTGACAATGACAAATGTTTTGTTGTTTTCATGGAGCTGTGTGTTAATGCGGAGGCATAGCCTAAAACTTAAGATGGAAGTATGGCTAATGAGGTGATAGGTAGGAGTGGACAGGCTATACAAGGAAAACCTTCCTCTTTTTTTTTTAAATTTTTTTCTTCTATTTTTTCCCTTTAATTTATATATATTTGACATCAATTGTAATCCCCATGTATTCCCCATCACCATATCACCAGTGTACCATCATCTCAGACCCCTGTGCTCCCATCTGCCCTCAACCCTCCCCTTACACCCTCCCCACCAAGTGTCCCCAATTTATCCTTGTCTTTTCATTTTTGGTTTTTGTGTCTTTATTGTTCTTATTCCTTTCCTTGATCCTTATTTGGTTCCCTTATATTCCTCCTAAGGGAGGAACCATCTTTTGCCTTCTGACATTTCACTGAGCATAATCCCTTCCAGTTCCATCCATGTTCTTATGAATGCATCTAGCTTATCTTTTTTGATTGCTGAGTAGTATTCCATCATGTATATGTACCACAGCTTCCCGATCCACTGATCTGTTTTGGGGCATTTAGGTGAACACCTTCCTTTTACCGAATGGCCAGAGGCTTTCTAAGAGAGGCTAAATGGAAGTGTGTGAAGCAACAACTGGGAAAATATAGCTGTCTCTGCTTATGAAGCCTTTGCTGATGCTTTAAAAACAGTGCTCCAGGTTTTGTGGCAGTGATGTGTACTTGATTCTGAAGCAAATGACCATGCTGTTGCTTCTCCTCAGCACTGCTGACTTCCAGGGTGTTGACCAGGTTGGTGCTGTATGCCATGAGATTCCTGGGTTACTGCACTCAAAAATAACCTGTTTTATAGAGAGGGAGGTATATGGCGCTCTTTGTTAAAAGTTGTGTTAGTGGAATAGTACTAGAGAATAGTGGGTTCAAGTCAAGTCTTCTTTCTAAAAGATTTTTTTTCCTCAAGGAAAAAGAGAAAGACAACAGTATCTGCAGAAGAACCTGGAATAGATAGCATGTGTTTCTTTAAAGTTTTATGAGTCAGTTATTCAAAAGATGTTTCTTGAAGAAGGTATAGAAAAGCCACAGTATTTCTGGAGGTTCACCTAAGTATTACTGAGTCATAAATGTATATGTTTTCTTCCAGTGGAGATTGAACCTAGAATACTTTCTCTTATTTCAGCAGTGAGATTATAAACTGGTGTCCTTTTATGAGCTACTTGGTATCATGTATTCATTTTTTGTGTTTTTTTGTTAGTGATTTTGCTATTTTAAATGACCCCCAAGAATAAAATGCCATTTTTTCTCAGTTTCTAAACACACTAAGTCTGTGTTATTTTAGGAGGAAATATATATCTTAGGCAAGCTTTATTTAGGCATGAGTTGTAGACCTGTTATCTCTTTGAGGTTAGTGTTAATGAGTCAGCACTGTCCAGTAAATTAACTTTCTTTAGACAGAAACACACTAAATAAGGTTATGTATTAATAGGTTGCTGAAAGTTGTGACCGGGGCTTTAACATAACCCCAAAGTTCCTCTAGGAATAATAGTTTGGTATTTGCTAATTCAGGGCTTGTAATGACTTTATAGACCATAACTGCAGTGGATAATGGAATCAACTCTACTTACCCTTCATGGTACTATTCTGAGTCTTGAGGATCAGAGGAAGGCAGATACCTCCTCCACCCGCATGGATCTTGCCCTCTATTTAGGGCTATAAGCAACTTTGAAATAGCAATATGGGACATACATGTTCAACACACACCAGTGGGGGTTGTGGGGGATTGTCAATAATGTTATTATAGAAGACCCCTCTTTTTCTATTCTTTCACCTTTCCAAATATTTTGCTCATTTTCTAAGGAAAATTGCTGATTCCTCCTTTCTCACAGCTTTTTTTTTTTTTTTAAATTTATTTATTTATGCATACAAGAACTGGGTCTGCTACGCCATGTGGGTCAGCTCCCTGGCTGGTGATCGAACTTGTGCTGCAGCAGCTGAGGGTGCTTCATAATGTAGTGCTTAACCCCTTGCACCACCAGGGAGGCCCTCTTACACGCTCTTAGATACTCACTCTCTTTCTTACTGTTTCAGCTCACATTCTCATAGTCAAAATTTCAATCACTTTGTTGCTTATTAAGATTTTTTTCTTGAAAGAAAACCCCATGCCCCCAAATTCCAAAGAAAGTTGCTAATGCCGCCTATTCAAATAATTTGTTTCACTAACCAATGGTTTTTAGCACCTTGGCACCTTTTTGTATTTCCATTCTTCATACTATCACTTACTCCTTTTATTAACATCTGTTTTTCACTTGTCCTGACTGAGTCACTGGGCAGGCAGTTACTGTTGGAGTATTTATTGCCTCGAATGTTAAGAATGAGATTTTACTTGAAGTGATTTTTTTCCACAATATACGACTCTCAAAAAACCTTTGGTCCCATATTTGTCATGTTTTGTAAATCTCCAAAATGATAGTGTCTAGTAAATGCTCAACAAATATTTGTTGATTAAAGTAGTCAGGCTTCAACCTGCCATAACAAAACCAAAAAGGGATTCCTTTTTTCCCTTATGAATAAAGGGGAAAAGATCACCTTTGAGAAGCACTGTTTTTTCTGCACTTCTGCTTGCTCTGAGCACTCCCTGATGGGTCCTGGCAGGTACTTAGGATTCTGATTTACCTCCTATTTCCCTGGAGCTCTAGCTGTTTTAGCAAAGGATGTTGGAGACACTAAATTTTTATGTACAGGATTCAATAGCCAATGCATGTTTTTATAAGTAGATAGTCATTTACGTAACTGCCTCAGGCTAGACCCTACCCACTCCTCCTGGAGGCAAGAAGATAGAAGACATCTCATCCCTGAACCTATTTCATGTACACCTTTACCACTTTTTTCTCACCTCAAGGGACGACAAGAAAGGAACCACTGCACCACTGAATCCTTGACAATTAGATTGAGTTCTGTGTGTGTGTGTGTGTGTGTGTGTGTGTGTAGGGAAGGGGGATAGGCAGTTATAATGGATGGAGGGAATACTTAATCTCTACTTAAATAATTGGCTGATAGTATTAGAAGTACAAACAAAGGACAGAGGGACAAAGGAGCAAAAGAATTCACTAGAAACCTGATCTAGATTATTTTGTTCCTTGAAGTCACTATTTACTCAGTCCCTGTAGCAAATAATCTACCAGACACACACATCAATCAGGTGCAGTGCTCTCTGCTTACACCAAGTTGGCTGGGAATGCACCCCCAGGGCAGTATTGAGGAACAAGACAATTTAAAGGAAGACTTTATTCTTGGGCTTCTATTTAGGGCTGTAAATCTGGCTTTGTTTGCTGGTCACTGTGACTCTGCAGTGAAAACCAATGGATCCCTTCCATGGGATGATAAGGGCCACAGTGTCCTCATGCCTTGCTGCCTTTCCTTTATCCTTCCTTAATGACTGTTTGTAAACATTCCTTCCAATAACTTTGTTTAATTATGTTTTTCTGAGTCAGGCTACTCTTTGCTGCTGGGACACCACTGTGTATCTAACGGATCTGAAGAGGTTTTGTGCCCTTTTGGGAGGAACCACAGGGTATAGGACACTGTGCAGAGAATGGTGTGGGTGGAATGGAGGGTGGTCACACTGGCCAATCTTGGTTAATGATGTTGGTAAGGACTGAAATTGTCTGGCTAGGGAGCATGTTGAGAGTGCGCTCAAATGGATAATCTACCAGACACACACAATGAATGATTCTGCTGGACAATGGTCATGATAATTCTTTTATAGGAAATAGACTCCTTATGTCCTGAGGTCTCGCCTCCTTATGCTGGAGGCTTTGTTATTGAGACATTTGAGGGGAGTTTTCTATCTAACTCTCTGGCAGGCATTTTAAAATTTTTAATTGAGATTATTGTAGAGTCACATTCAGTTGTAAGAAATCATACAGTGAAATTCTTACTAAATTTCCCTCAGTGGTAAGAATTTGAAAAAAGTAGTATTATATCACAAAGACAATATTAACATATAGTCCACCAGTCTTATTCAGATTTCTCCCCTTATACTTTATCATGAGTGTTTAGAAGGTTTCTGATAAGTGTGGATAAGCAATCAGGTTCAGAATAAGAATTCTAAAGCTGCAAATTTGTATGTATGCCTCAGAAAAATTCTCAGTTTTCTCTCCAAAAACATTCATTATGGCATTAGAAATTTGCATATACATTTTCCCCGTGACTTCATTTTCCTACTTCATATGTGTCTAACATTCAATGGAACTTTTGAAAACATCTTGTTGTCTATGGAAATGTGCTTTAAACGCAACCTCCCATGAAATCACCTGTTATTTCAAGTGAAATGTAAATATTTGTGGGTTTTATGCATCATAGTTCTCCCTGAACAACAGTGTGGTCAAGTGTAAAGTGCCTGGACAGAAAGTCCATTAACTGTATTACTCTGGGTGAAGGTGGGTCCTGGAAAATCAGTATGACCTTTAACTGCGCACTTAAACCATCTTTTTTTGCCTTAGTGTGTTTATCTGTAAGTGTGATTATCTCAGTTTATCGCCAAATCAACTTTCAACTGTAGTATTTTTTTTATTTATCAATTGTATATAAAAAAATAGTTGCTAGCAGTATTATTAGAGTTATGCTTTCCTTTTCTGAGTCATTTGCTGTTTTTGTAAGCCTATTTCCTGACCCAACTTCTGCAAATTTCTTCTAAAGACTACCTCAGTAAGTGAAATTCTGCTATGTCCCTTTATGAACGGGTTGGCAACATATAGTGAAAGGTCAAATTTGACAAGTTTTTATCTCAGTGGCCTATGTTAATAAATTGGTGTTCTGACTGTACAAGATCTCTTAGAAAATGCATAATTGGAGGAGATGGTCTTTATTTCCAATGAACAGCAATTAAGCTTTTTGTACCAAAAATTCTATAGAACTTGTGTATATTAGATTAAATTTAGGTTAGATTAAATTACTTGACTGCTTATGCTTGTCTTCTTGGAAAAGGTTTAGTCATTGCCTTGAATGGTTAAATAATTTAGAAATCATGAAGAGAATGAAAGAAGGGAAGCACTGGGAAAACTTTTTAGACATTGAACAGTTAAATATATGTCTGCTTTTAGTATTTGCTCTAATTCATTATTAGATTTGCCATTTTCCATTTACTTAAGACATCTTACCTAGAGAAGAAAATAAATATTTACAGTGCATTGGTGCCATAGAAAATTTGAAATCCTGTGATGAGGGTTTATTGCTGTTTTATCCACTCTTCAAAGGAATACACACATCAAACAGTCTCACTGTCTTTCTGGACTCAGTGACATTGCACTAGTCCCTGTGTGCTTCATGCAGAAACTTAATTATTGAAGATTCTTGTCTTTGAATTTTCTTTTTAATATTTCAGATGATATACTTTGAAAATCTATATATTAAATACATCAGAAGAATACAGTGAGATAAAGTTTTATTGGCTTGCTTTTAAATGAATTGCTTTTTCTAATATGCAGGATGAAGAATTATAATAATAATTTGTAAATGACCTTAAATGCAAAGTTCCTAATATTTCTAATTACTGTAAAGAACACAAAATAGATTATTGATTATGCTGGACAGTGGATTCCAGAAAAATGTAACAAATCACAGGAGATAAGAATATATTCATATTTTATTGTTTTGAGGCTAACACAAAATTGCATTCTTTATGCAATGTTTTATCAAGACAGTGAGAGGAGGGAAACCTGTCATTTGCATCAGGCAGCTGTGTTTCATGATTCACTTTGTTGATATGGTCAGATGTTTTTAGTAATCTCTTTCATTAAATCAACTTGTCAGAAGATGTCTGCCATTTGTGGCATTTTCTGCAACTCTTGTGTTTTTTCATTCTAGTATGTTGCTTGTAATTTTTTTTTAAAGATTTATTTATGCATACAAGAGCTGGGGTACAGGCCAGAGTAGTGGGAGGTGAGAGGATTCACCAGAGAGAACGGGGAGCAGAACAGGCAGACTGACTGAAACACACTGCCGAGGGCAGCAGCGGGCGAGGCAGGCGAGGTCTGCTGTGCCATGTGGGTCCAGTCCCTGGCCGGCATCAGGGATCGAACTTGTGCTGCAGTGGTTGCGGTTTGCTTCATAGTGTGTTGCTTAACCCGCTGCACCACCAGGGAGGCCCCTGTTGCTTGTAATTCTTTAAACTTGTTGGAGGCACTTGATAGTGGATCCTGATATAGATTTTAAATATTAAAATTTTTTTCTAGTATGTTTTTCATGAATCATAAGTTCTTTTAGTATGAGGTTTGCTAGGTGATCACTGCTGTAGAATTATGTGAACATACAATGAAATCATGCTTTTTGGGGGGGGGCGGGTGCAGTAAAGGTGTCTTTTGACTTGTAATGCAAACTCTGCTTTTTATAGTTTTTGACTCAACATTTCAGAATTGCAAGTCTGGATCAGTGATTCTCAACGTGTGGTCTGTGGTCCTTGAGAGTCACTATTCCTATTTCTGGAGATTGTTAGGGCAAAAATATTTTATGTTATTTAGTGAGCTGACATCTGCACAAACATCTGCCCAGACACTGAAATGCAGTTCCCCAGCACAAATCAAGACACTGTTACCAAGTGTATTCTTTACCCATCATACTCACAGTGAAAAAGAATATGTCATTTTATCCACTCCCTTGACATAATAGCAAAATTATTACTTTCATTAAATTCTGATCCTTGAGCACACAGTTTAATATTTTGTGTGTTAACTGTGCAGTAGACTTCAAGGAATTTTACATATTGAAGATCAATTGTTGTCTTGAGTTTTAAGTTGAGGTTGCTGTATTTTATTAGAATGCCATGTTTACTTGAAGTAAGGACAGAAAAACTATGGTCATTTAGGCTTTGGTGTTTGGCAGAGTTTCTAGGAAAGAAATGAACCTATCACTACATGCAAGTGCCTAATTGAATTTGTTGCCAAAGATAACATTCTTGCTTTTTAGTGAAAATTAGATTTTGGAAAACTTATATCCCAATGTGAGTATGACAGTTTCCCAATATTTAATGATATTTTCTGATGAAATTGGTAGTGATATTCACACTTGTGAATTTTGGCTATAAGAAATATATCAGTATTTAAAGATCATCATAGCCCAATAGTCACTATATTCTAAACAACCTGTATTAAAAACAAACAAACAAAACATGCCATGTCTTTCAAATTGCAAGGCACACATACAGATTTTTATGTATTAAAGAATGAAAAGTTTATATTCCCTATTGTAACTAATATTTGTGAAACTCATTTATTGTCTAAGTGTAGTGTGAAAGAATATAAATTTACTAATGTGAAAAGATAATTAAAATACTATTTACTCAAACAGCTATATAATTATTGAGTTCTTTTTTTCTTGGTATACTTTGTAGCAGATTGAATGCAGACATTGAGATGTGAATACAGATGTACTTATACAGCAAATTCTTAACCATTGTTGTTCTCCCCACTGAATACTTTGTTTTGTGAAATATATAAAATAACAAAATTTTGTTGTTTATGTTTACATATAATAGTTTATTTAACTTAAGAATGAATTAAAATTATTTTCAATTGTCATGTTCACTTTTAAAGTGTTAAATAGTATAGCTATATATTACATAAACAATATATTACATAAACAAAAGCTCTTTGGGAACCTGAGTCATTTTTACATTGTAAAGGGTCTTGAGATCATGGTTTACAAATATTTGTCCAGTCTGGTCTCTGTTGGGGGCAGGCTTAATTTGGGCATTGTATTTTATTTAACAGTAAATTTTTATTTTCCTTTTCTATTTTGACATTTCACAAATTGGAAGAGTACCTGTTGTTTCAATCTCTATATAGCTGACATAATATTTCTTTAACTCCCCCAAATCAGATATTATCAAAAATGTATACAATGATATCCATGTGTCTCTAATTCTAGTTGAAAACAATAAAATTCTTTCCTTTAACAAATTGAGACTAACATATCTGCAGGGAGCTAGAAATGGAATTTGTAAAAAAAAAATTCATGATTTGGATAGTAAATGAGTACTGTTCTGGCTGTCTGAAGTGTTGACTGAGAGGTTATATCTGCTCTTGTCATCTCTTTGAACATCAGTTGACTCATCTGTGAAGTGAATCATGTGTTTCTTCAATGTAATGTTGAAAGTCATTTAAAATAAAAAATTCATATGCCTTAAAATTAAGTTAATAATTTTGTAATATGTTACTGAAACTTACATGTATGTACAAACTGCCTTAATTTTTCATGCAACCATAAAAACAAAGACAAAATTATTGATTAATAAAAATATGAGCCTCAGTATGGACAGTGTTGTGTGCCATGTTGCTGCGTCTGAATTCTAGGCAGCATGCTGTGTGGCCTGGGGTCTGTGTATTTGGACCTCTTTCTGAGGCTATGTATCCTATGCTGCTTCACTTCTTTCAGCACATGAAACTGCAAGGAAACCTTGGTTTCAAGATCATTGTGTTATTTGGCATCCTTTTGGTTTGAACACATTTCTGCTTCAGTTGAGTTATATTCTTTTCTCAACAGCACGATGGGCGAGTCTAGGACACTCTTATTTGAGCTTAGACACAAATGTAAACATGGGGTATGAATTTGGGTGGGGGTATTCATTTACGTGGTAGAACAATAGAAGATGAAGACTATATCTATATTTGTATCTTTTCACCAAATGAAAACTAGACATTTTCATGTGAAGAATTCACATGCCTAATAGGATGTCTCCTGGGACATCCTTGGTTGTAGTTAATGTCAATGATGCTCTGATGCCTTGCCCTAGTGTTCTTTCCACAGGGACAGCCCAAAGATCTGCATTTCCTGAGTAACCCACCAAGTCTCTAATCCCTTTTTCTGTTCTGCAGCTATGCTTTTTGAAAGTTGTACATACAAAGGGGTAAAATGTTAATTAGCTTTGTCTGTTTCAAACTGACAGTTGACACTGATCATGTCTTGACAGAAATGATCATCCAAATTATTTACCTAATCTGAATCATTTATGCAACATGATTCTCTAGGGGAATTTTTCCAAAAATAAGCTGTTATATTGTGACCAGCCAAATTCAGTGAAATTATATAGTCCCTGAATTTATTTTTGGTTTTAAATGTGGGCGTGGGTGCGCCAACACACACGGAGTGAAGGAGTGAGGAAGAGCGGGAAAGGGAGAGAGACTGATTTCGATTGAGGCCTACAGAGTTCTATAACAACTAAATAATTAATGACCTTGTAATTGGAAAGTAAAAGAACCCATATTTAAGAAGCAGTATTAAAATTACCCAGCAGTATTCTTTACTTTCCCCTCCCATTTTGTATCTCTGCTTACGTTTTATTGTTGGCGAGTTTGGGAATAATTTTGCTAATTAGAAAGAAACATTTTATAAAAAAAGCATTGCAGTAATAACATACGGATACTTAGGTGTATATTTTTATGAACTTGTTTTAAGAGTAACTCTATAGAACTTCTTACTATATTTTATTTTTGCTACAGATTATAAGCAGTAAGGGCTGTCACAAGTGTTTATGCATACTTCAAATGTGGAAATTTTTCTTCTCTGCAATTTGCACATGTGTTTTTTCCCCAGTAAACTAACTACCAACAATAATATATTAAATCTTCACCACATTTTCTTCTCTGATGATGTTGTTGAGCTCTGTTACTTTTATCAGATCTTTATGATGTAGGAGCATATGTTAACTGCAATGCTGTTATGATTCATATGCTTCTGTTCTCTCTGATCTGATTTACTTTAACATCTTTTAGATTTTTGGATTGAAAATGGTTTAAATATGTTCTCTGATATATATAGTTTGGCATACTTAAGGATGTCTGTGTATCCACACCATTGATGAGCACATCAGTATTCTAGAAATGTTTCTTTTCCAATTGTAATTTAATTTTGTCTTAGCAACACATATTAGCTGGAAATGGTTTTTTTTAGAGTATTGTGACTATATGGTTACAATTTTTTTTTGTTAGAAACTTTAAATATTTAACTTTTGAAGTCAGATTATATATAATTTAATGTAAACTTTAAAAGTTTTGCTTTGTATTATGTTTTTGAGGACTTTAACCTAGTTGATAAGTGTAGGACTTTGTTTTAGAGTCTAAAATTTACACACTATGCTTTTTTTTTTCTTCTATTTTTGTAGTACTGTTTTTTGTCTGCTGTAACATTGATCATATTTGCTAAGGTGTTCCCACTAATACAATTAACAGCCTGAATGTGGAATGCTTGTTATAGCAGCTGCAAACAAACCCCTATTTTATTGTTAAACTGTCTTTCATGTGGCAGACACTCCTGCATTTTAGTATATTATCTCTAAGATTTCTGTTATCTCAAGGATTCAAAATACGTTTATGCTCTATACTTTTGAAGAAAATAAATATTTAATTTCATAGAATTCCTTAGTAGACAATGTTTAGATTCTGAATTTTTAATCTAGATATTTTTAATTTAGATATGACTAAAATTTAGATGAGATTTATTCCATTACTTACATTTGTTTTTTATATATTAGAATATGCTATTTTATTTAGAAATATTGGGGTACTAATAGTAGTGATAATTATTATGTTTATGGACCAGACACTGTCAGGCATTGTTTTAAGCATTTTATCTTATTTAGTCCTCATAGTATCCCTATGAAAAAAAGTACTGTTTCATTGCCATTTGTGAAGGTAGAGACTAGAGACAGGGGACAGTTAGGCCAACTGCCCAGACTTTGGCCCGTAACAGGGGAAGTGTGAATATAAGCCTGGGCAGCCTTAATCCAACAGGTCATGCCACATATACAATTTTCTTTCACCATAAAGTGTTTTAAAGAAACTAATGAATTTCTATGTAGAATGTTTACTCATCAAGGGTTCTGATCTATTCTTAAATCTTTGGGATTCATTACCTTTATCCTAACAAGTAGTTTTCTTTAAAAAAAAAAAATCCTTTTTTTGTATTTATAGATATGCCTCTGCATGTCCGGCGAAGCAGTGATCCAGCTTTAATTGGCCTTTCAACTTCTGTCAGTGATAATAATTTTTCCTCTGAAGAGCCGTCACGGAAAAATCCTACACGCTGGTCAACAACAGCAGGTTTTCTTAAGCAAAACACTGTTGGAAGCCCTAAGACCTGTGACAGGAAGGTAACTACTTCTATACTGAGTCTTAGTATCAGTGGTGAATGTCATCTGTTGACTAAGTCCTTTCCTAAGAGGGCATCTCGATTACCCTTTGATTAAGTGCACTTATCAACTTTTACATCAAACTTCTGATGACTATTTTATATTTCCTTGACTTTTTGCATAAAATTCACAGTACCTATGTCGTATATTCATTTATATATCCATATTTTGAATAGATAATATTTTCATGATTTCATATTTTTGTGTAATTTTGATATGAACTCTGTCCACATAAAGCCCATCTACTTTTTCACTTCCTCCTTCCCTTGTTTCTAATCATGGGAAACCCCTATATTAGCTTTTTGTATAACCTGACAGGAGTATCTCACATGTAGTACCAGCATTCTGTTGACTTGGGAGTTCTGTTAATGAAATTATAGCATTATGGACTTTATGATGAAAGTGGACTTGATGGTCATTTATTCTGTCAATCCAATTGGTAATTTTAAAAGCTGTTCTCAGAGGTGAGAGGTGATATCTTATTGTGTCTTTGATTACATCTCCCAATTAATAAGAAATGATGAATGTCTTTTGATGTGCTTGTTGTCCATTGTTTTGTCTACTTTGGAGAAGTATCAGTTCAGATCCTCCACTTATTTATTTATTTTAGTTTTATTGATTTTTTTTTTTGAATCCCTATTTTCTTAATTTCTTTTCTAATGTTATTTCATCCTGTCTAAATTTGGTTTGTTTTTTCTAATTCTTTTAAGAATGTGCTTAGATTTTCAATTTTTTATTCTTTGTAGACGTATATTGCTATAAACTTTTTTTAGAACTGCTTTTGCTGCATCTCATATGTTCTCATAACTCATATCTTCATTTTCATTCATCTTCAGGAATTTTTTGGTTTCTGTTTTGATTTCAGAATTGACCCAATAGTTGTACATTAACTTGTTGTTTATAACTCCATTAATTTGTGTTTCCTTCCTCTATTTTCTTGTAGTTGGTGTCTCAGTTGATGTCACTATGACTTGAGTAGATACTTGATATTATTTCAGTCCTTGTCAATTTATTGATAATTTTTTGCGTTCCAACATGAAATGTTCTATGAGCTCTTGAAAAGAATGTGTTTTCTAGTGTTTTGAGGTGGAATGTTGTATAAATATTTATTAAGTCTATCTTGTATAATTTGTCATTTAAGGCTATCATTTCCTTGGTGATTTTCTTTCCAGATGTTCTATTCATCATTATAAATGGGGTGTTAATCTCTATTTTGTTGTCATTGTCTTCCTCTAGGTCTATAAATATTTACTTTTTATATTTAGGTACTGGTGTGTTGAGTGCATAAATACTAATAATTATTTTTCCTTTTGTATTGATTTCTTTATCATTTTATAATGTTCATGTTTGTATCTTGTTTTCGAATTTGGGATAGAATTCTGTTTTATCTGATGTAATATAACAAGCACTTCTGGCTTTTTATAATTTTCTGTTGACTTGGAGTACCAGTTTCAGTCTTTGTAGTTTAAGCCTGTTATTGTCTTTCTAGCTTAAGTGAGACTGTAGTAAGCAGCATATAATTGTGTTATGCTTTTTAATCTCTCCAACCACTCTGTGCCTTCTCATTTGTTTTCTTAGTCTGTTTATATTAATACTGATGTATGAGGCTTGCTACTGCCATTTTGTCTTTAGGGTTTGTTTTTGTTGTTGTTGTTGTTGTTCTGTCTATTTACTTCCTTGTTTAAATTTTTATGGACTTAACAGTTTTTTCAAATTATATAGGAGGCCTCCTTTCATAAGTTCTTATAGGTAAGGTTTTGTGTTGGCAGTTTCACTCATTTTTTTGGTCAGGATAGTCCTTTATTTCTCTGTCATGACTAAAAGAGAGTCTCACAGGATATGGCATTTGCAGCTGAAAGTTTTTATCTGAGTATTTTGAATATGTCTTTCTATTCTTTTATGTTTTGTAGTTTCTTCTGCGAATTCTGATAAATATCTGATGGGAGTGCCTTAATGAGTTTATTGCTTTTGTTATTTAGACATCTTCAAAATTCTTTGCCTTGAACTCTAATAGTTTTGATGTAGGTCTCACTGCATTTAGATATCTGGGTATCCTGTTAGATTTATGGACTTCTATATTTAATTCCTTCCCCATGTTGTGAAGTTTTCCTTTATTATTTCTTTAATATGCTCTCTGTTTCCCTGTTTCTCTCTTTTCCTTCTGAGAGACCCATTATCCTTTTTTGGTTTTCCCTAATGGCACTGAGTAGTCCCTCTTCATTTTTTTTTTCTTTCTTATTTACATGTTATTTTCTTTCACCTAAATCATTTTTATGCTACTATCTTTATGCTTACTGATTTTTCCCTTCATTTACTTTATTCTGCTTCCATAACTTTTTCTTAGTGTTTCATTTCATATTTATTGTATTTATCACATCCTGAATTTCTGTTACTTAATGCTTCAATTTCTGCTTCTCTTCATTAGTTTTATTTCTGAGCTCATTAATTTGTTTTTATGAGTCTTATTGTGTCTCTTGGATTAGGTTTTCTGAATTATTTTTCACCACTTTGATTTGCCTTTCTGATTTTTCTTCTTTCTGAGAATTTATTATAATAATTTTGAACTCAATCTTGTAGGGAGATACAGTCTTCTTTGTCTTTTTGTTTGGATCTGGAGCATTGTTCTCTTATCCTGATGCCATGTTACCTTCAGGTGTTAAGTTGACTTGTATTTTTTTCTTTTTTGTCTCACTTCATTTTGCTGCTTTAATGTCTGAATCAGGAACTTAGAGAGTAGAACTATTTTCCAGCAGGTGGTACTGCATTTTTATTTAATTTTATATTTTTAGTCTTTCCTGGTTTCATTAGATACTTGTATTTGCTCTGTCAATCAGGTGGAGAAAGGTGAAGAAGGGCTCAATGCTGTTGCACATTTCTGATGGAGAGGTGGGCCCTAATTCTTGTTTGGGGCACTTTTCCATCATTTCTCCAGGGTCCAGGTCTGAGACTCTGAGCTAGAAGACAGCTTGTCTTCTGCCAATGAAGTTCTTAAGGTCAATAACCACCCCCAACTGGTGAATGAGGGGGAGTAAGTTCTAGAGTTTCTTCTGTGTTATCCCTCATACAGTGTTTTAGCATATATGGGGGCACCCCAGCTCTTCCATTTGGGCTTTACTTGAAATGAAAGGCTTAACTCTCCATTCCATTTTTGCTCACCCCTCTCCATTTTTGCTCAGCTGAGGCTGAGCTGGCATCCCTAATAGTTTTGTTGCCCACCCAGACCTGCAGTCTCAAGCCATTTCTATCTACCCACCTTCTGGCCAGAGAAGGGGTGAAACTCCTACACGTCCCTTCTGGTGTAGTTTATGCTGATCTTTGATTTGTGAAAGGGGTTTCATTCTCATTTTGATTTGCTGGGCTCTCTTGAAGTCATGTTCCTCCAGTTAATTGGTAGCTGTTCATTTTGGGAGCCTAGCAAGGAGGCACATGACTTTATCGCTCTAGAATTTTTAAAATAAACCTGATTTTTAAAAAAGAGCATATATCTATATCTATCATAAAATTTTTTGGAAACTGGTAGAGTAGAACAAAGTGAAATTAGAGTAAATTGTAAAATAGCAACAGCCAATATTATAATATTGATGTAGCCTCACTACATGCATACACACAGAGTTGTAATCATACTGTATCTACCAATTTGCTTTACTGATCATTTCTACTGTTTTTGTTTCTATTTGTCGTATCCTGTATTTTTCCCCATTTCCCTCCCAAAATTGGCTCATGTGAATTTATTAGAAAATATTTTTTAACTAATGCAAAATATTCCACTGTAGAGCATACTCATATTTGTTTACTAACCCCCTATTTTTGTACATTTATACTTTTTTTTTCAAATTATAAGTGTTAGTGCTGTGAGACTTATATACTATATATAAATCTAATTCAATACTATTTCATTTTCTGTTATAAAAATACTTCCAATGTTTTTAGTGTTCAGAAAAGATGCCTGAAGGAGCAAACATTTACTGATCAGTACTGAATTCTCTATTTATGTGGTGTTCATGAGAGTTGGACATTTTTAAGATGTTATGTATTTTTATTAATGTGTAGTGGTGTATATTTTCTATAAAGCCATGAAAATAAATTCATTAAGGGTACAAAGCCACACGATTTATTGATCTCCAGTGGTTAAAATAGGTTGACATTTTGTATGACCCATTGATATATTTAAATGACTTTTATTCTTCCAAGTTGAATTAGAAATACAGAGTTTAAAAATAATCTTACCAGTCAATTAAAATCTCTCTTATCTAACCTGGAAAGTTTCATTTCTGTATGTTAGAACACTATGCTGTCAAAATCTCTAAACTATATCAATTTATTTATTTAATTATATTTGACATCATTTCTCCAGGGCGTTCCCACCACCATTCCACCTGTGCACCACGACCTCAGTCCCTTGTGCTCTTTCTGCCCTCATCCCAGTCTTTGCCCTCCCCTTCTCCCCGACCCCCTATGATACCTTTGGTTTATCTTTGATGTTTTGTCTTGTTGAGTTTTTGTTTGCTCTTGGTTGTAATTGCCCATTTCCTTGAGCTGTTTCTTCTTCTTTTTCTTTTGTTGTTATAGTTGTTGCTCTTTCATATTCCTGCTAATAGTGAAGCCATCCGATATTTTTCTCTTGCCTTCTGACTTGTTTCACTAGCTCCAATCATGTTATATTTCTATAAATAGCCCTAGTTTGTCAGTTTTGATTGCTGAATAATATTCCATTTTGTATATGTACCACATCTTCTTGATCCATTCATCTACTATTGGGCATTTGGGTTGTTTCCAGGTCTTATCAATTACAAATAGTGCTGCAATAAACATAGGAGTACATATGCTCTTTTGGATTAGTGTTCTTGTGTCCTTTGGGTAGATTCCTAGGAGTGGGATTGCTGGATCATCTCTCATTCTACTATGGAGGTAGAGGACACTGTAGACAGATTTTGATCCTGCTGAGTCAGGGAAGTGTTTATGGAGCATGAGTGTTCTGTAGGACTCTGATTTTTTTATGCAAACACACACACTTTTTATTTTGATGTGACATATATAATGGAAGAAAGTCTTGTTGAGTTTTTTCAAAATTATATATTCATTCTTGTTTCCCAACATTTATGACTGCCTTTTTGAACTCTTTAAGGAACATCTTGCTTACACTTTATAAATTATCTTGGTAGTGGAAAGATGTTTTTTCATTTGAGATTTCACATGAACTTAATATTTCAACTTGGGAATGAGTATTTCAGTCAGCATGAATCCTTAAATCATTTCTCTACCTGTGAATAAAGAGACCAGGTAGTGTATAGAGGGTTTTGACTCATTTCTTCAAGAACAGTATAATGAGACACTTAAAAATCAATCAGCTGTTAAGTTTCAATGATCAGGTCTATGTAGTCATTTATTGGCATAGCTGTTTTAAGCCGTTGAACCTTTCCCCTAAATAATGAGGTTACTTTCCTAAATATATTGCTCCAGCTCTCCATTAACATAGGTAGATTTAACATAAAAGCCATAACGACCAGTAGCCAACCAAGAAAGATTCTTACCTGTAAGGGAAATTGGGAAGAAAATGATAAGAGAACATACTGTGTTGGCTTCATTCCCTGCTACCTCCCTTACTTAAAGAGAGATTTTGGAGTGTTTCAGACCCCCTGGGTTTACTAGTTCTGTTTGATTTAGTTGTGTGGCACATTTGATATCTTTCCAACACCCCTATTTCATACAAGCACTTAGAAGAGATGCTTATTAATTATGTCTTTGCCTTTTTTCTATTTCCATTCTATTAAAAGAGTTGTGAGACCTTCTAATTTTAGAAAGTTACTTGTATAAACATTTCTTGCAGTATATTTAAGATTTCTAACCATTTTTCCTGATCATGATAATACTAGCTAATTGTATTTATAAAGCAATGAAGTATAATGTATATTATATAAAATATAACCCATGTGGTAAGTAATTTGGAATTTAAAAAATGAGTTATATTGACATATTGGTGTATTAGCTTTGCTACTTCTCTGAAGCATAGTTGTAGATAGATGGTTGCTGTCCTATTATCAATGAAGAATTATCCAGTGATTGTAATTACCTGCTTTTTTTCTTAATTTGTGTTTTACTATGTGTCTCATAAAATTTGATAGCATGCATATTATTCTACTGTGTTTTGGTTTTGTTGTAGTTGGTGTTTACTAATTTTTTGCTGATTTTCCTGTTGCTTGATATTTATACTTAGCTATTTTTCTTTTGCTCTTATAAGTAACCTTTAGAAGTACCTTCAGAGAATATTCTTATTTATTAGTTTACATTGATATCTCTGATTATTTTCTTAGAATAGATTATTGAAGTAGATTTATTTGACCTAGAAAGTGGACAAATTTTAAAGCTATAATTATTTCCCATAAATTCATGCATAATAATATGTATAATACTTGGGGTGTATAAAGCACTGTATGAACTCCTAGGATGATCTAGTGGATGGAAGGGAATATGAAGAAAACAAAGAATTAACTGGTATATCTCCTGCATACAGATTTTACTATTTTACTGTGTTGCTTAATAATTCTGTTTGAGCACCAGCATTACATATATGATCTGTTAATACGGCTTAACACACACACACACACACGCAGATCAACAAATTCCTTTACCATTTCAGCAAATTTGTCTATGTGTTTTTAAAACTCCTGCTTTGATTCCTGGTTTTTATTTATATTTTTTAAAGATTTATTTATGCACATAAGAACTGGGGTACAAGCCAGAGGTGTGGGAGGTAAGAGAATTCACCAGAGACAGAGTGGGGAACAGAACAGGCAGATCTACTGAAGACACTGCAGAGGGGAGAAGTGGGTGAGGCAGGAGAGATCTGCCATACCACGTTGGTCCCCTCCTGGGGTAGGAGGGGGGGAGAATTGAACTCTGGCTTCAGTGGCTGCAGATGCTTCATAGTATGATGCTTAACCCCTTGTGCCACCAGGGAGGGCCCCCTGGACACTTTATATATATATGTGTGTATATATATATATATTTGCTCTAAATGAATATATATAGAATATATAGAGAAAATATATATTCTCTCTATATAGGAAAATATATATATATTGAAAATTCTAAACTGCTGAAAAAGTAGTGTGCTTGACTGTTACAAGAAAAGGGCAATAGGGGTATATTGGTTATTTTGAGATGTTCTCATTATAGGCCAATTTTTCTATCATAGTAGAATCTGGAACATTTACATAATTGGTTTTGTGACATTTCACTTTTCACACGACTGTTGTTCAAATTTATTTTTAAATATATATCAATGAAAATAACATTTTTTTAGTTTTTAAAAAATGTGTTATAACATACTATTGTTATTTTGTGTTCTATCAAGACAAACCTAGAACAAGAAGTATTTTTCCTACTCAAAACTATAATAAAACAATGTTTCTTTCTATGATTCTTTTGTACTTCTCCCCTACTACAGCCTCCCCAATCTTAGTTCAATATGTATTTGAATATATGGGGTCAACATGGCAATTCCTATGTATAAAGACCACAGTTCCTATTCAGATGCAAGAAACCTTCAGAAAATTCCTATCTTTGTTTTACTGACAGTGAGAAAACTTTTGGAATCTATTCTATGCTGCTGTAAAATAGCTGCTTGCTTGCTCTTTCAATCATTCATCTGTGATGTTCAATATTTACCTATTTCTTTGTTTTCTCGTTCAGTGTACAACCCCTTGGTTTCTTTGTCACTGCTCTCTTTTACTCTTTGTAATATATAAGGACAGTTAAATTGATAAAGTGGAAAATACTATTTTATTTTTAGGGTAGTACATTTATCTATTTTAAAAAGTTATGTCTATTTTGGTTCTTTATGAACCAACCAAATTTCTAGGATAATTACAGTAATCATCTAAAACATCAAAGGATGAGCTAAGATAGTTCTTCAAAACCATGTTTCCTCTATGAGAGACCTATAGCTGTGTTTAATTTTCTGGGGCATTAGCTTCAAAGGACCCAGCTGAGACCTAGATCTTAGACTATTCTGCAGTATTTGTATTTCCTCTTAAAGGCTTCTAAGACTATAAATTCCATGTTTGTATTTTGCATATTAAAAGATCTTAACTTGAATGCAGTGCATTTTTGTGCTTTAATAAGTGATTATAATACTTTCTACCATAGACTCACTTCAGGTGCCAAGCTCACCAAATCTGTGTTGTTAATAACCTAGTATCACTTGTTTTTGTCTACATTAAGGAATATAACATGCTTCCATATGCTTTAAATACGTAATTTTTGTTCAAGCTTGTAACATCCCATGGTTCCATTGAGAAATATTTTGAGCCTGGATGTGTTATTTTTGGTAGTCACAAGTCATTTCAGGAACACAAATCCAAAGACATTTGGAATCCTTATAGAGATCCTCGAAGTGACATAAAGGACAAAGGAAAAGGGCATGTTAAATTGAAGGTGAGGATGAGAAATGGTATTGACTGACATTGACAAAATTTCATTTATGTTTATATACTTAAATATTTTTCAGCCACATTTTATGTTTTCAAGTTGGTTTCTATTACTGACTTTTGATTCCTTAGATTATAAATCTACCTCCTTTGTGGTAGGATTTTCTCCAGATCTCATTCATGACTCCAGTTTAATCACCAGAAATCTTCAGACAAGCCAAAATCAAGGGGTAGTATGCAAATTATCTGACCAGCACTTTCCAGGAATGTCTTAGTCATAAGAGGCATGGAAGTTTGATGATTAAATGCAGTTTGATTGCTGGCATGAGACAAGGATATTAGTAAAACTGTAAATTGCAAATAATGCTATAATGTTAGTTTTATCAGTATTAAATTCTTAATTTTGGCCAATATATAAAAGCTATCATTTTTGTAACTTTTCTGTAAATCTCATTTTCCCAAAATAGTTTTTAAACACCTAACCTTACAAAGTAGGTTGTATATTACCCACATTTTGTGCTGAAATTCAAAGATGGATGTTAATAAACCTGTAATTGGAATGTGTGGAACCAGGATTCAGTCACAGGTCTCTGTGAGTCTTTAGACACAATTGGTCTTCCAATAAAATGCTGTTTTTCTTTTGCAAAGTCATATTGTTTTTCAATTGATTCGTTAAAGATAGATTTATGGCCAGCATCCTTCCTTTCTCATGAAAAGAATGAATTTGAGAAGTACTTGCCTCTTTTAAATATGGCACATTCTCAAGAGTGTTTACTACAACTTTGTTTTTGACTTTTGTTCATATATACTGGCAAACAACTGTTTGGTTTTCAGTTTATTCAGATTGTTAAGGTTTTGCAGTGGTGAGGGCAAGGGATAACTCATTCCCCATAATCCCAATTTAAAAGTATGTTCCTTGGTAATAATTTGGGGACAAAAAATAGTTTCCTTGAAAATTAATATCCTATTCAGAGAATATGCTTTTTCTGTAAATGCACCTGGGGATGCCTGGTCTAGCAGTGGCTGCATTATAACTGTTAAGAAGTACTGGCAGCTGGAGTCTGGAGGGACAGATGAGCCCCATATAGGGGAAGAGCCATCAGCTGTGACTGGGATGACTGGATTCACAGCATCCACACGTTTGCCAGTGTTCCCTCTTTCTGTGGTGTAAGATGGGGGCTAGAGGCGGCCACACCCCTCAGCATGTGGCTCCATTCTACTGGCTGGGAAGTCTTTTTGTTCCCCTTCAAATGCTATATATGACACAATTATTTTGATTTTCAAATTTCAGTTCTCTTTTTGAATAATGTATATAGTGATTTAATTAAGGTGAAAACAATTTAGATAAATATGAAAGATTTAATTTGCACATTTACTGAATAAGTAATTGCACATTTACTATATATTTTAGAATTAGACAATTACGCTGAGCATTTTACACTCTCTCCCTCATTCCTAACATCTGTTCCCACCTCTTGATATTGTATTTGTTTTTAATGCAAAATGTCATTGTTATTTACGACTTTAGTTTTGCATATAAACATTTAGACTTCAGTGTTTCTGAAAGAAAATAATATTGGGGGGGGGGTCGTGCCTTCAAGACAAGAAATATGTGGTACTTTCTAAACTTTTAAAAATTATATCAGATTTAAATTTGTTTTTGGTGTCAAGCAGCATTAGTCAAATGTTCTTCAACTTTATTGTAACTTTAGAAAAGAGCTAGGTTCTTAAAAGTGGAATCTGACTGTAAATATTTGTATTTTGCTTTTATTCCTATACTTGCCTTTGGTAGAAGGCTCAAGGTCAAATGCGGTGGTCCTGTTTTTTCTACTCCCAGCATTGCTAATTGTAAAATGCTTTGACTCTAGTATAATCCAATGGCCGTGCTAGTTTTTATGAAGTACGCTGCCAAAAATAACACAGGAATTCTGTTATTTCTGCTTCCCTTTTAGCTGTTTCTTATTTTCTCTGAATCCAGATAGAGATAACGTTTTTATAGTTTCAGAAAAGTTAAGCTTTCTTCCTCATCTACCTTTTGCCTTAGTCCCTTATGCATGTTTTCATCGGAAAAAGGAGATGATCCAAAGTATTTCTGGCAAAAGAACATTGTACAATTTATATTTTTTACCCCTGAGAGCCTAGCACAAAGCTTTGCTTGTGATTGATTTGTTAAATATTTGTTAAATAAAGTGAGTTAACTGAATTAAAAAAAAAAGCTTTGTAATTTAATACAAGTTTAAAACAAATATTTTACTCATGATTATTGCTAATGCTATATAGTGTTAAACAATAAATGGCCATTTCTCATGCAGATATAATTTGTGATTTAAAATTGTGTAATGTCTTTGCCCTCCTATAATACACAAACCATGAGAGATGCTTTCTTTGGGAGGGAGTCATTGTGTGTTGATGACTGGATATTAGAAATTACTGCCATTACCTAAGTAAACTATGGTTCCTGATGAGATCATCACATAGAGGTTGGAAATCTCAGTACAGTAGTCACCCCTTATTTTTGAGGAATATTTTCCAAGATCCCTTGTGGATGAAACTCTGGACAGTACCATCGTCTCTGGTAGTGCCCCCCCCCCCATATAAACACATAGAAACCTATGATAAATTTTAATATATAAATTAGTCACAATAAGTAATTAGCAGTTATAACTAGTAATAAAAAAGAACGGCTGTAATAATGTAATGTAATAAAAACTAAATGACTATATTTTCTCTCCCAAATGTCACATTATAAGTAATTTTTTGGACTGTAGTTAATTGTGGTAACCGAAATCATGGAAAGTGACACTTCAGTTAAGGGGGGACTTTTTAGTTAGAAATTGGGCATTGAAGTAGGTGTGTATAATTAAGAGAACTAGTTACTCATGGTAATCTCCACAGTGTTTCATCATGATCCCTCTAAATGCCTGTGTTTCTTTTAGATAGTAAGAGGTGAGGTTGGATGTTCTTAGCTTTTTCGTTCCAGTTTTAATAAACGTGACTGTCTGAGTTTTGCTGATGTTTTCTTTGTTGGATCCACAAAAATAACCGGTGATTTCAGAGAAATCTGTGTTCTGCCCATAGTGTTTGAGATAATGTATGTCCTTTATAAGTTGACCTGCATCTCTATGAGATACTTGACTAACTCTTTACATATTGGATTCCTTATGTATTAGATTCCATATGTGGTTCCATATCCCAGAGGTACCTTTTTTAACTTGTTATTAAGACTATTAATGAACTTCTAGCCAATATTAGGTTGTGAGATAAAACAAAAATGTTAGGCTCTGGTTTTGTCAACATATAAACATGAAGGATTTGTTACTTGACAAAATTTTTATTTACAAAATTAGACATAATTAAAAGAATACTTTTATATCAGAGTCCCAACATGAATTATTTTTCTTGGAATAGTCAGCATTCTTGAGATTCTCACTGCTATAAATGTAATTTAATGATTTAGAATCTATTGAGCATGTGTCACAGAGACTAGAAAAGGCATGTGTTATAGTTAATATTTTTCAGGACTGAATTAGTTTTTAAAACAATACACCTTTACTCCTACAAAGGAAAAACATTAAAAATATTCAAATCATTAATAAATTTTGATATCCATGCTAGCAGTTTTTCACTTTGTTCGTTAATAAAAAGAAATTTGGTTGGATAAGCTGTTTTCAATTTTTGTTACTAATTTCTATTCAAAACAAACTCAACTTTAAAATAAAGTTGAGATTTAAATATAAAATATTACTATGAAAATTAAAAGATTTAAAAATAAAATGTTCATTACTATGAAATTTCAAATACAGAGGCATTTTAATAAATGATTTGACTTCAAATATACTGGGTGTAGGCCCTCTCATTTTAAATTTGTCCAGTTACATGTCAGTATAACCACTGTCTCTTGTTGCAGATTCTCCTACATTATAGTATTCTATATGTCATTAATGACCTCAATTTGGTTGTTTCATCAAAAACATTTGGATGTTAGAATTTTCTCTCTGTCTTGTTTTGGTTCTTTTTGGAGTAGAACAAGTTTATTAAACACATGGTCTTTCCTTTGTCTCCTTCACCCTTCTCATTAATAATGAATAGGACTGTGAAAGCAACAGTTAAAGGTAAGTGATGTGTGTACCACTCACTACTTATGCTCATTTAGATACAGGGATTATAGATAATATGGGCTCATGAGTTATAATCTATATGGGGATGAATTGTTTGATCTCAGATCAATAGTTTGGACATTACCTAGAGGATTTGGGTCTCTATAAATTTCAATAATTCTTTTTCATTCCTTATCCTTGCTAATATGTGCATAGAGTAAATGCTGATAAGCAGTCATGGTTGCAATAAAATCCTAAATTTCTTACTTTAAAAAATGTCTTTGTGGCATGTTATTAGTTTATTTTGATAAGAAATCCTAGGCTTTCTGGTTTTGTTTATAAGTTGGTTGTTGAACTTTTTTGTATGTATATTTGTAGACTTGATTTGCATTTTCTATCCTCTGTGTACTAGACTTCCCATCATTCGCAGTTATTATTTAGAGAATGATTTAAAGTTCAGAAAAGTACATTGACAATAAATCTACTTACATACCATTTTATGGTTTTTGTATTGTAATAATGTTGTCTTGATATTGCTTCTAAGGTGCTCTGGTTTAACCGCCAGGAGGCACAAATGATAATAATTGGCTCTAGAGACAGGTGTGTGCCTGTTATACTGAATTAGTAATACAATTAATGGTGACTTTATTAATTTTCATATAGTTAAAAAAAATCCTAAATTGTAATTACTAATTGCAGTTCAGTCTCATAATTTCAAATTACATTTGTTTGTTTTTTCTTTTTTTCCTCTGTATCATTTCTTGGTAAAAATGAATAAAGCAGATAATTATTTTTGACCACAGTTTTATAGTTGAATAATATTGTCATTTTAAAATCTTAAAATTATGTGTGAATATTTGAACCATAGAGTGTTTCATTACATAGAGGATGCAAAAGTGAAATATGCACCATTTACTATTTCAAAATATAGCAGAATCCCTAATGATTTTTTAAAGGCATTTAGATTATAGCAAAGTGGAAATCTAATTTTGTTTCTTATGCTAATCTAGAAATACACATGACTTCTATAATGTTCATGAAATAGTCCTATATTTCTGCAACATTGTTATATAGGCTTACCAGAAAATCTGACCATCAGCTATATAGCTATATCTGAGAGATAAAGCCTTAGATTTGCAGCCTAGTATGCCAAAAATCAGCGTCTAACCAAGGCATTGGGTGCATTTTGTGTGATTTGTTTTCACTGAATTGTAATTGGTTTTGAAAAGAGTGCGGGGAAGAGACAATAGTACTTTCCCTACTCTGGAAGAAATCTATTTTATAATCAGGGTACTGCTACCAAGGAACAACAAATTAAAATGCTTTTCTCAGTCTGAGTGACTTTTTGACATCTGATTGTGTGGCAGTACACTTAACTGATAACAAAAATCTCCAAACATAGTAGGAACATCTGTTTTTGTTTTGTTTTCTGGCCAGAAGGAAAATTTTCCACCCATCCCAAAGCTGCCCAAAGTGGCTGTCTGGGCAGCTTCAGAAGTGGAAGATTAAAGTTATAATTTAAAAAAAAAAAAAAGAGAGTAATTCTTTATTATTTTCTTATATAATCTTAGATAAATCAGTAACTTTAACAAATTATAATCATTATGTTTATGACTATAAGCATATATTTATGACAAACAAATTTAGTAATTATTAGGATTTTGCATGTTTAACTGATAATTTTTAATAAGTCTAGAGAAGAAATATTTCTGTGTCTGTTTTGATTGCTAACAGAGAATGGAGGTATTAATTTGATCATAGTGTGAAATACTTTAAAATCACATTTTCCAATTTTTTATTAATAGAACTTGCTGCAAAATTAAAAGTGGCCAAATAATCAGTGGCTTGATTTTTCCCCCCATATTTAAGTTATGAAATGTAGAATTTGTAAATAAATTAAAAATGTTTGACTTTTTTATAGTTGACTATAGTGTGAA
This sequence comes from Galemys pyrenaicus, assembly GCA_019455555.1. Taxonomy (NCBI): domain Eukaryota; kingdom Metazoa; phylum Chordata; class Mammalia; order Eulipotyphla; family Talpidae; genus Galemys; species Galemys pyrenaicus. The sequence continues at coordinate 6,383,573 of JAGFMF010011673.1, forward strand.
GCATAGGAAACATAGTCTTACATAGATATAGTTAAAACTACCACATTTTATTTTTTTTCTTATATATATATTTGACATCAGCTGTGGTCCCCATTTTTCACCACCATTTCATCAGTGCACCACCACCTCAGTCCCTTGTACTCTTTTTGCCCTCATCCCATTCCCTCCCCCTTCCACACACACAAAGTGTTTCTGGGTCCTTGTCTTTTTGTTTTTGTTGTGTTGTGGTTTTTTTTGTTGTTGGTTTGTTTTGTCATTATTATTATTCTTTTCCTTGGTCCCTTATATTCTTTTCCTTGGTTCCCTTATATTCCTCCTTAAAGTGAAACCATCTAGTATTTTTCTTTTGCCTTCGGACTTATTTTACTGAGCATAAACCCTTCTCATTCCATCCATGTTAAAATTACCACATTTAAAAAGTCATTTTCATGGAAATAAATATTTTCAAATTGGAAATAGAATGTATTACATGGATTTCATTTGGAAAGAGTGAATATCTGCCACAGACCAGCTCCAACAATGAACCAGGGTCCCCACCAGGATGAGACAGCATAGGCGGATGAATGATAGGGAAAGGGGAAAAGGGGCAAGAAAACACAGACACTCCTTCTAGGTGCCAACATCTTACACTGAGAGTCTCAGCAGTTCTTTATACTTTACACCCAAGTGGGAAAGCAGGGAAACATCATTTGTAACATTTTCTTAGGAAAAACGGGAGCTTCAGACCCAACCTTATGGAAAAACATGTTTTTGAGAACAGCAGAACAACATTCGTTACATTTTCTTAGGACTGGTGCAAAAACAACATGTTTATGCCAGGTAGGTGCACAACAACATGTATTTACCCATATACTAAACATTGAGGCAGATGTAATAATCCAGCTCCATCACAATCAACTAGCCCTTTCCACCACAGGCCCCAAGCAAAAAGGAAATATTAAAATTAAACCCCAAACTATATTTATTCCTTACCATTCCAACCCTAAAAGGAGCCACTAACCCCAACTTATCCTGAACCCAGAACTTAGCCAGCAATGTTTAAAGACACCAAAGGAGTCCCTCTATATACAACAACCACAACTCAGCTGTTATATTGGTTTTTTTTGAATTTACCTTACAGCACTTTGCCAATCATTGGTTCGTCATCAAAATTGCTCAGAAACCAGTTATTTTGTATTAAACAGCCAATCTTACAACTGCCCCCCCTCCCGTGGGAAATTTCCAGTTAGCACTTAATATGCCTTTATAAGATGGTGACAGTAATATCAGCCAAAACAGTGGAGATCTGGCAGGGGGGCCAGCTTTGGAGCTCCTGATTTTTCAGGGATGTCCCTCATGCTGGACTTTTGTCACTCAGCATGTGTAGCATGGCCCCAGGCACAAGGGTGATGGAAATTTGTAAAATGTTGACAAAAAAACATCAGATTAACAAAACCTGATGACTGTGGAGTTTACAGACAAAGTATAATGATGAACAGGGCTATAAATATTTTTTAGACAAATGCCTGAATTGATACATTTAGGATCTATTGATTTTTAGGTTGTTGGGACATCCTGTACATGATTCCAGAAAAAATTTTAATTTTGTTGACATGTATCTAAAAGTTGTCACAGTGGTGGTTTTGAAGTTGTCTTTTTTTTTTTTTTTTTTTTGGTAGCATGTACAGGGAGAAGTTAATAAGCAGTCTGTAGCTAGAGCCAAACTGGTGTGCTAGGGGGAAGAAACTTATAATGGCAATTCAAATGGGAGTGTCACTAATATAGTGGATTCTAGACACCAAGAGAAGTGAGAATTTTGTGGCATTTGACCTCTTCATTTTAAAACTTTTTTTCCTTTGAAATTGGTATTTTTGTCATTATGTAAACATCCAGTTAACTATAAATTTTTTACCTAGGAGTTTTATTGTCCATTGATTATCTTTGCTTAAAGGAATTATTTCATTAAAAATTGAAAATTTTGATTTTTCTAATTTGGTTATTCTGCTTCCATTGTGCGGCATTATTCTGAAAAGACAAGCTTTCTTTCAAATGGAACTATTGATTTCTCAGAAATACAGATCCTGAAAGGCAGTACAGATTTTTAATACTTTTTGTTTGATTTTTCATTTTCAGTGTTAAGAAGAAATCAACTCTAATGATAGAAAATGGGTAGAAAAGCTAGTTCTCTTGCAATGGTAGTGGTCCCATAGAACCGTACTTTTGTTCACTATACTTATAATACTTCTGTTTCTGGACATTTAAGGTTTCATTAATATAAGCAGTTTATCTACCCTTTATGACTTCTTTCAGTAAGTTTATGGGCTATAGTGTGAAATAGCATTTCCTTTGCTTTATTTTAGGTCACCATGCTCAGGTTTTTAGAAGGACCATTTACTATTGTTTGATGAAGTGAGTTTTAGTGTCTTCATTTGTCATTCTTTTCGTCAGATGTTGTCTATCTCCACTGCCTGTTTTTCCATTTCTATGCTCCTATAAACCAAGCCATGCACAGTATCTTGTCCCTGGGCAGGGCACATCATGTAACTTGTTGACCAGTTTTCTTGAATTTTTGATTATACCTCAGTATAGCTTTCTTGAATTGCATTAACCAGAAATGCGTAGTTTTCCTAGTACACACAAACATACTTGCTGCTTTTCTTTTTACGGTTTATTTCATGTAGGTCAATTAAAAAAATATATCAAGGCATATGCTATAGTATATGTTGGTAAGTATGTATAGATTTAATTTTTTTTTCATACATCATGATAGTGACAATGGTGCAAGACTTTGAAATAATTTTTAAGGTTTATTTTCTGGTAGACCTCACAGGTGAACTTCTGCCTGCTCTGTAGCTACATTCTGTACAATTCAAAACTATTCTATTACACTAATTTGTTTCTATATTTGTATTCTGCTTATATGATTTAAGTACTTAAGAATAACAGTCATCCAAATAATATTTATAGCCAAACTACCCTTAACAAAGTTATTAAAGAGAATACTCTTTTACTGCTTTTAAAGGACAGTAAGTGGGTGAAAGTGAGGTAACATTTTAATTTGTTTTTGTAAGTGATAACACATTTAGTTATTGAACTAAAGTGCTTTATTTCTTTACCCTACTTCGGCTTCTCACTTCAATTCAGAAAATTGATATTAAGTTTTATACCCCAAAAGCCAAAACAATTTGTTTTAATTTGTTGTGTGGAAGAAACATTTGTAGCATTTGGCTGCTCTAGTATGTTTTAAATGAATGACTGACTAGATTTTATGTAAAGACATCACTTGTCATAACCATGTTGGGGCTAAGAGTTATGTGTTTGTTATGTACCAGGTATTAAGATAGACTTATGTTGTATCTTTACTTGATATTTGAATTAATGCTTACAGTTAGCGTGTGAAGTAGGTGACAGAATAGCCTAGAGAGTTTAAGTTCCTTTGCCCAAAGTCACAAAAGTACAAGGATCTAAGTAAGAAGTAAATCATTAGTCTTCCTTGTTTTATACATTTTGGGGGAATTATAGAAAATATATGAAAATTTAATCATGAGATTAAAAAAGAAAAGAGGAGGAAATGTCATGACTGAGATGTACCAAAATTCTAGGCCAGAAATATGTTTTATCTTCTGGTGCATAGTCTAGTGCATAGACTGGGGAGATTGACTGGGGACAGAGTACAGATTATATTGTTTTCTCTGCTGTACATATACATGTGTGTGGCTTCCTTCCTGCTACAGTCATTAGAGTACTTTATCCTAAGAATATGGTGAAATGTCTTCAATCAGCTATTTTGTATCAGCATGGAAAACATTTTAAATATGTAGAATAATTTTTCTGCTACTTTTGTAAAGCTAGGTGCATCACTAATTTGCAGGGTCTGATTTTTTACAAGACAATTTTTGTTTCTTTTTGAATAGAAAGATGAAAACTACAGAAGTCTCCCTCGTGATACTAGTAACTGGTCTAACCAATTTCAGAGAGATAATGCCCGTTCATCTCTGAGTGCCAGTCACCCAATGGTGGACAAGTGGCTCGAGAAGCAAGAACAGGTAACATATGAACGCTTCTGTATATGTCATTGATATAGCTTTCTAGAACATACCCTGAAAGATATTTTCTTCCATCACAATGATAACTAAAGGTAAATATTCCAATGAACTTCAGTTAGGTTCTAGGTTCTATATCAGAGTTTGTCTAACATAAATGTAGAATATTTTTTAGTGGCTCTTGTTCAAAAGATTTCTCATAAGCACTTAAAAATATTTGCTTTAGATTCTGAAATATCACCACTTTACACCTTGTTGTGTTGATTAGGCACAGTAATTTGGCGGTAGATAATGCAGTTTATGAGTTCTTTAAAGACTGCCCTTGTATTCTTTTTATTGATAAGCAGTGCATCAAGGGATCTGGAGCAGTGCCTCAAATTAAAATTTTCTGTTATACTTGAGTCAACTTTATGAGAAATATATCCTATAGTGTTATTTCTGAATTCAGATTATTTTGTCAGGTTAGATTGTTATCTTTGCTTAAATGTCAAGGATCTATTTTAGGTTTATAAATTTTTAGAGTTGCTTAGTTCTCTCTGCAGGTAGCCACATGCAATTCGTGAAATCAGAATTATTTACTACTCAATATAAATAACAACTTCCTGTTTTGGAGAGGAATCTTTGAAAAGCTGTTATATTACTTTTAGAGAAGTTTTCCCTTGTATGAACACTAAACATTTGTCTAGTAAGTTTTGATATATGAAATATAAATTCTCTTACACTATTGCTTTTTTAAAGCCTTAATTGTTTATTGTTCTTTACAGTTTTCTTTTTGCAGTAAGAGTCCTGATATTTCCTTTAGAGTTTAATAGTGTTGACATGAAAAATACCTATTTATTTGGTTACCTTGTCACTTGTTCTCATATATATAGATATGTATATGTAGATGTATACATGTATATGCAATACGTAGATATAAGTTCATATGAATGAAAAAAAAAGGGTGAGTACTCAGTGAGTAAACATTTTGTTTTTTTTGTTTTTAAATAATTTCTAAAATTATAATTATATTTCCTAGATACTAGAATATATATTCAATGAAGAATAATCATGTCAAAAGGAAAAAAATGTCAAGTGTTTTACTTAGCTCATCTCAATATGTAATTTATAGCAAAAGGCTCCTGAGATAATTTTGTGTTTATGGAATATACAACTATAAAACAACAATAAAAGAACAGTTTGCATTTCAACCTATGTAGATATGGCAAGTATTCTGGTTTTGTCACATACTGATAGTATACAAACACTGTGTGATGAAAATAATTAAGGACTTAAATAGTTGAAGGACCATGGAAGCTCTATTGAAGAAAAATGTGATTTGCTTAAAGTAATACAGGTTTTAAACCAATTGATGTTATTTCATTATCACTATAAAGTTTTTAATGTTTAGATGTTTAGTATGAACCTGGAGTCAGACTGGCTGGTTATTAGGTCTTTACCATATATGAGATTTGGACACATTGCTTAAGTTTTAATACCTCAGTTTTACCCATTTATCAAATGGGGACAATCATAGCATCTGTCTTGTAAGGTTGCTGTACTACCAGCCAAGGACTCATGATCATAATTGATAATTGGAAAATCTCAATCTGTCTTAATATATTTGCTAGGGAAAAAAAATAAGCCTGCTAATAACAGAAAACTTAAGGCTGCACAATAAGGAGATATCCATAATTCATGTATCACAGAGTCTGGAAGAAGGACGGAGTGGAATTTCTTTTTGCAGGTCAGCCACCTCCTTGATGATCCTGTCCTGAATCCTTCTGGGAAACCTTCCAACAGGCCTTGTTGACTGTAGACTTAGCTAGTCCTTCAGGACTCCAAACCTCATACCCTTTCAGAGAGACTGACAGAAGAATGCCTTATTTTTTATGAGAAAGTGAGTAAAATTTCCCATAGTTCCCACACTAGGAAATTCCCACATCCATTTGTGTTTTGTTACCTAGAAATGCACAGCTAGCCTACCCCTTTCTAAAGTTTTGGTTTAAACTAATTGTCCTTACCCAACTAGAACAAGGGCTGGATGAATGGTGATTTGCCTTGATAAAATAGAGCTGCTCATCACTGAACACAATTAGGGTTCCCCTGAATAAAAACAAAGAGGTGCATTTAGTTCAGTGGACTAAATAACAATTTTGGTTGTAAAATCAAGGGGATAAAATGGCAACCTGGTGTTTCTAAAATGTGGTGCTTTTAATTCTAAAAATAGAACTGTACCTTAATACCCTGGTTGTAAGTCTATTAAGAAAATAGTATAGTTTTTCTTTGTAGTTTTGGAAGACAATAGCTTTTTTAGGCAAAAGGCATATGCAGGGGCAGGAGTACCAAGTATAAACAAAAATATTAGACAACAACAAAACATTAAGTAACTGGAAGAAAAGGACGGAATCTCTACAGTCAATGACAATCAATACCAGCACAAAAAGGACTGTTTTAGATATGAACTTTTGATACAACCCTTAGGAACAAAAATTTGGATCAGACACACTTAGATGTATTGAAAAACCTGAGAGAACCACCAAGTCTTCTGCATGTAAATACATATATAAACATAAAGAGAAAGAAACAATATAAAGATAAAACAACCAAATAAGAATAGCAGCAAATCATTTATTTCAAAAATCACCCTAAATATGAGTGATTCGTACTCTGCAGTTAAGTTCTAATAACAAATCTGATACAAAATTATGACCCATCTGTACTTTGCATGTAAGAGATTGACTAGATCTAAAAGAAAACAATGTGTAAAGCTGGGCCAAAACATTTCAAAAAACTGCAATTTTCATATCTGATAAGTTGTAAACTTTCAGCCAAAAAAAACTTATCAGGGTGCCTCCCTCGTGGCATAAGAGGTTGTGTGCTGCACTGCGGGGCTTCCGCAGCCATTGAAGTACAAGTTTGATCCCCAGCTAGGGAGGGATTCCTTCCACCTGGCTTGCAGACCTCACTTGCCTAGCCTGCTGCTCCCCTCAGCAGTGTATTTCTGTCGATCTGCCTGTTCTGCTTCCTGCTCTGTCTGTGGTGAATCCTCTCACCCACCACACCACTGGCCTGCACCCCAGCTCTTGTATGCATAAATAAATTCTTAAAAAATAAAACCAAAAACAAACAAAAAAACCCTTATCAGGGACAATGAAGGGCACTAAAAATGGTCAAGGGAACAATTCATTAAGAAGACATATTGTTATCAGTATTTACATACTCATCACAGGTACACCAAAATATGTGAAACAACCATTACCAGATCTAAAGCAAGACTTTGACAGCAATAAACTAACAGTAGTGGATTTCAGCACATCAGTTGCCTCATTAAATAGATCATCCAGATATAAAGTAAACAAGGGAGTAATGACTTAAATTATGTAGTTAATCTGATCATTTTCATAGACATTTACACAGTCATTCATCTCATAAGAAATGAGTATGCATTCTCTGTCAAAGTGGTTACCAGAAGGATTGGAAGCAGGGATACAGGCAAGAGGAATAAGGGGAGGAAGGTTGTTAGGTTCTAGAGCTTTAGTTTTGGGTGAGTGTAGTATATGCACATGTGAAGGTATAAAATTATAATCTCATAATTATATAGTTGCATGAGTAATTAGCAAATAAATAAAATTTTAAAAATCCCATATATATGGAACACATATTTTCCATAAGTACTATGGTGTTTCTATTTTGCTATAAAAGATGACCAAACATGTATAAGAACAGGACTTGATGGACTTTCTCACGAGGGCAAAAATCAACACTTTACCCTAACATAAATTCAGGGGCAGGAACTCAGGTTGATATTGGAAGATTTTACAGGATGGTCCTTGTGTCTGATCCTGATTCACTGCTTGTGTCACCTTATCTAAGTTGTAAAATGTCTGCAAACTTCCTTTTTACTGTGCAGAAAATGTGGAAATTAATACCCATTATGCAGATAATTTCTTTATATATCACTCTTAACTGATACAGCAAATGTGAAAATGAAGATCCAGTTTCTGGTGTTAAAGGTACATTTGTTAAATGGTCATGTATTAACTCTCTTAGTGAATAATTAATTTTCTTAAATATTATTTTCTCCATGCATATTAGAAGTATCATTTGATATATTAGACTGGTTCATTTTCATCTTTTTTCTAATGCCTTTATTTTATTTTCAGAATTGGTTCTTTTATGGCATCTTATTAGAACCAGAATAAAATTTAATCTTTTTGAATCATCTCTGGTTCTTTTCTGAAGAACATATTCTAAGAAATGTTATTAGTATTAATCTCTGAATCCTGTTTTGTATTCTTTACTTTTGGTAAACTTGTTTTTAACTTATACTATTCGGTATAAGTATACTTTTAAAGAATGCAGAGGGTCTTACAAGTTCTTCTGTTTGTAAGCCTCTGGGTCCCTTTGTATTATGAAAGGAGTTAGGTAGGCATAACACTACTTACTTTTAGTGCTAGTTATGTAGTTAAGGGCTACATGCCAGTTCTCCTGTTCCTTTATGACTGGCCATATTTGTTATTTCTTTCACCTCTGGAACTGAAAGCCTGCAAGCAGCAGGGAAGAAAGTCAGAAATTCTACTGAGTGAAAAATCTTTGGTGGTGTGTGGATTGACCTTCACGGGGAACCTATAGTTGCTGATAATTTCCTTGCCCATGAATACAGCTGGTTAGAACTAGGTGTTTAGAGCTTGCACTGTGGATAAAGATACATTTTCACTTTTAACTGTGACCCTCAGGTACCTTTTTTATTTTCATTGTGGGCAATCTTAAAAGATTTTTGCAATTAAATATGCCTATGAAAAGAACACTTGCTTTATGTTCTTAATTCTCTCTGTTCCCACCTATCAGCATGTCATTCGCTTCTGAAATTTCTTTTATATCTGTGTATTCAGTAATTGGTGGAACTGCTATTATTTAAAATTACTGGTTAAGAAATTTTTAACCTATACTATGTTGTTTTCACTACCTATTTCCTAAATCCTGCCAGTAGAAATTAAATCAGTGTAAGCCACTGAGTCTGTATATTTAAAAGCAATTTGTATTTCTTTTTCTTCTTCATACATAAATACTATCTTCCATGTTCTGTGTTTTGATTTTTTTCCTGCTTAATATAGCTTGGGCATTTTTCTATATTTAAATGGTAACAGTATCCATTTTTGAAGAAGTTAATTTTCCTTTGTATAGATGGCTATTTTCTACTCATGGACATTTAGATATACTGCCTTTTTTCTATTAAAAACAATACTGCAATGAATAACCTTTGTACATAAGTCATTTTGCGTTGAGTGTGTGTCTTGATTAAATAAGAAATGTGTATTTGTGAATTTGTATAAAAATTTATACATTTGTAACTTTGATAGATGCAACTATTCTCACACTTTAACCACAATGCTCAAGAGACCACTTTCAGTCTATCACTTCACATTTTAACATAATGTTCTATGAAATCTATTAAAATAACTTGCTCAGGTGTGAGCATATACCTATTTAAAAAATTTCTAAGCGGGAGGCTTTGGGCGTATTTGGCTAACGCAATGGTTGACAGTGGGCTTCCATTACTGGTAAGGAGTGCACATTGTTTAATTGCCCCTATTCCACTAAGGAAAGAGTTTGGCAGGGGGTAAGGTTTTTGTTATTCTTTTAGACAACAGTTTCTAGTTCTTTAATATTTGCTTACATGTAAATCACTCAAAAATGCCTCAACTGTTCTCCTTTCTAGTCTCAGTGCTTCCTTATTTAATTTCTACTTTAAAAAATAATTATATTGTGTTTACATTGGTTTTTAGCACCATGTGTGTTTTCAAACCTGTGCTTACACCCCTTCAGATGTATGTTACCATATTTGCTAAAAATAATACCACCCAAGATCATCTACCATACTTCATTGTTCCCCCTTTATCCTTTAAAGCCCAACCTCTACCCTCCCTCTCTGGTTGAGTCAATTCTTTTTTTTTTTTAATATTTATTTATTTAAGCATACAAGAGCTGGGGTACAGGCTAGAGTCACAGGAGGCGAGAGGATTCACCAGAAATAGAGTGGGGAACAGAACAGGCAGATTGACTGAAATACACTGCTGAGGGGAGCAGTGGGCGAGGCAGGAGAGGTCTGCTGTGCCATGTAGGTCCCCTCCCTGGCCGGGGATCGAACTCATGCTGCTGTGTGGCAGATGCTTCACACTGCGGTGCTCAATCCACTGCACCACTAGGGAGGCCCTGGTTGAGTCAATTCTGCAGTCAGATTTCTAGGGCTTATATTGGTTTAAATTTGGCTGCTCCTTTATTTTATTTCATTGTAGTTCACATATGAGTGAAATCATCTGGTATTTGGTTTTCCTCCTGACTTAATTTGCCTTGTGTAATTCTCTCTGTTCCATCCCTATTGTTACAAATGCAAGAATTCAACTTTTTTTTCTTAGCCAAATGATAATGCATTGCTTTTGTGTTCACTCATCTGTTCTTGATCTATTATGGTCATTGGAAATAGTGCTGATATTAACATAACAGTGCAGTTATCTCTTCAAATTAGCATGTTGCATTGTTTGGGTGCAATCAGGTCCACTTGCAGGGTCATATGGAAGTCTTATTTTTAATGTTTTCAGAAGCCTTCATACTGTGTGCCCTAGTTACATACCACCAACAGTATATGAGAGATCCTTTTTCTCCATACACTTGTCACGTCAGTGTTTTTAATATGGGCCACAGAAACCAATGGTTTGTGTAAAACTGTAAAACTTCTTAGTCATCAGAGAACAGGTAGACTGCTTAAGAAGGGACGTGGAGGAGATTCATGTCACTAAACCACATGTTTAGTGAACAGTGGTCGTGGAGAAACAATATTGGAGGCCGTGGTCAAGGTAAGGAGTCTTTTGTACAAGTTACTATGATGCCTGCTCTTTGTGGGGAGGGGAAGTTAGAGACTTGCATGACAGGAAATATGTGTTAAGGAATTGGGTTATTCCTAGGTACCCAGTCAAAAGATGGTACAAATACAGTTTTACTGAGCTGTGTTCTCCACCTCCCTCCCAAAGGACTGATAATGCCTTGTGATCCTCACTGAAATTTTCACAGAGACAACACAATTTAGGGTCTGGCACCACAAAGAGTAGGGCTAATGGTGGTATCACAAATATGAACATTCCATCCATTTCCAGCTGCCCAATACCTCTAAGGTCCTCATCTACCCACTTACTCAATAGTTGTAAGATCACATTGCAGACTTATAGAAGACCCTAAAGGCCTACTATCCAAAAACATAAAACAACAGTGCAACTTGTTGGAAAGATAGAAGTTGTTCAAATCTTTAAGAACAGCAAATGGACAGACAATAAAACAACACATGGCAACCTAAGACCACAAGGGAATATGACACCACAAGGTGAGAACAGAATCCAGTAAAAAGATATGAAAGATTTATCGTCCTATCAGAGTTTAAAATCACCATGCTATACACATTCAGTGAAATGGAAGAAAATGTAGGGAGCTAGTCATTGTGATTATATGAGAACTCTGAAAAGATATTCAATAATGTTCATAAATGAATATCATGAAAAATACAATTTATGAACAGAAAATAGAAATTGAACATTTAAATAAGAAACTAAGGGAGGTTCAGGATATATTAAGTTCTATAAAGGGGATCAAAATTCTACAGAAAGTGATAGCAAACTAGGCCAAATGGAGGACTGGATTAGTCATACTTATATCTGATAGACTTCCAGTTCAAATAGCTAGCAAGAGAAAGAGATGTACACTGTATAGTCATTAAGGGATTGTTATATCAGTAAGACAAAATAGTTGTCAGTACATATATATCATATAAACGAATATCAAAATGTGTAAAACGACTCTCAAGTCTCAATATAAACCTAGACAGCAACAAAATGGTGGTAGGGAACATCAGATTCCCACTTACATCAATGGGAAAATTAACTGGAAAACAATCAACTAGGAAGGAACACCAGTAAAGTGGTAGGTTATAAGATCAATTTTTTAAAGTCAGTTGTATTTGTGTATGCAAATAATGAGCTAGACTAGAAATAGATCAGTAAGACCTTCCCTTTAACATTCACATTGAAAGTAAATACATGGGAGAAAACCTTTAAAAACATTTGAAGGATTTGTACAGTGAAACCTATAGGAAAAAGAAGAAAATAAAATACAACAGATATTCCTTGCACGTATGTTGGAAAAATTAACATTGTTAAAATTGCCATTTTACCCAAAGTGATTTACAGATTCAGTGCAATCCCATTTAATGTTTCAATGGCATTCATCAAAGAAATAGAACAAAATTTACTTGTGATTCATATGGAACTTCAAAAGACTATAAATAGCAAAGGAATCCTGACAATAAAAAGAATAATGGTATCACATTCCTGGACTATATAACAATGCTGTTGTAAACAAAACATTGTGGTATGGGGTGAGGAGGGGAAGATTGACTAGACATAGCCCAGTGGAATATATATATAAGAATCTAGAAATAAACCTGCTCTTAATCTGTAACAAAGGAGCCAATAGTCTATATTGGAGAAAGGTGAGCTTCTTCAACAAATGGTGTTGGGAAAACTGGACAGCCACATCCAAAAGAATAAGGGCATACCACTATCTATAACACATTAAAAAAATACAAAATTGATTAAAGATCCAGATGTGAGACTTGAAACCATAAAATACAAGAAAACATAGGCAAAACACTCCATGCCATTAGCTTCAATGATGTCTTTGTTACAATCTCATACAACTCATTAACAACAAAACAAATGAGCCGATTAAAAAAAATGGGCAAAAGTGTTAAATAGACATTTCTTCAAAGAAGACTTAATAGATGGCCAACAAGCACATGAAAAAATGTTCATCACTTATCAGGAAATGCAAATCAAAATCCTGGTGAGATAACATCTCATACCTGTGAATGACCCACATTTGAAAGACCAAAAATTATGAGTTTTATCAAGGATGTGGGCAAAAGGAACCCTCATATACTGTTAGTGGGATTGTTTACTGATTTAGCCCTTAGAGAAAACAGTATGGAGAATCTCAAAACATTAATGATAGATCTACCCATTTGATTCACCTATTCTATTCCTAGATATTTACTTGAAAAATGCAAAAGCACTAATTGAAAGTGTGATAATGCACCCCCTTGTTCTTAACAACACTATTTACATAGCCATGTTATTAAAATAACCTCCATACCTATGGACAGATGAATGGTTTGTGATTGCTGTGTTGAGTTGACAGCACCATACTGACCAATGGAAATCATGGAGCAACCTGGAGGATGCAGGATGCTGCTGAAGAGTAAGATCCTGGCCTTGCATCAGCCTCAGTTGTGAGGGGAAGGATGACAAAAACAAAAGGGAGTGGTGAAAATAGACAGTGTGCCTTGTCATCTATAGTATAGGTGTTTTGAATCTGCCCTCCAGGCACTTCTCATCTGCTTTAAGACTTATTGTAATTGAGATCAAGCCCTAGATCCCCAGCCATGGTTTCAATTTTATCAATAAGGCTTTCTACTGATCAGCTTCTATGGTCCCTTGTTATAAATCTCCCCCCATCCCCCTCGGGTATTCTTGGCCATACCTCCTGATGTATAAAAAACTTTATGCATTGGTCATCAGGCTCCAAGGTGTTCCTGGTATATCTCCTGCTGCATACCTTTCCCTGGGTGATCAAGCTTTCTGCTCTTAGTTGATTTTAAATCTACCTTGTAAGGTTTCGGCTCCTATGACTGATTGACCTGACAGTTCTAACCTTGTGTAGGAATGCAGAACTGCAGGTAACAAAGAATGGTGGGAACAGGCCCTTAGGATTAGCAGACCCGCAGTGATGATAATATATATACACAATGGAATTCTAATCATCTGTAACATAAATGAACTCTTGCCATTTATTAAAACATGGATGGAATAGGAGGGGTTTATGCTAGAGGAAATAGTCTGTTTTCTGTGTCTTCTGAATCAAAGTGATGGGTGATAAGAACCCTGCTTAACACCCTCTTTGGCTGTGATCATCCTGCGAAGTGGTGAAGGGTGAAATGTTCACAGATTGAAGTCAGTGAGTTGGCTTGGACTATCACAGTATATTATATTGAACAAAATTCCCGAGGTTTCTAAGGCATAAGTTAGATTTCATAATTTTATAAGATGTACTTTAGAGGTTTTTGAGATGAACCAATTGGTATAAAACTAGTGAAACTATCCCAAGCAGGCAAAAGCAATACATGGTTTTGATGTTGCTGTTTTGCTGCAGTTGATTCCTGAGGATTCTTCACTGGCCAGATCTCAGCTGCACTCAGGTGCACTCAAGTGTAGGCCCGGTGAACTTCTCTTTTTGATCTCCAGATTCATCTTGTTCTTGCATTTCTGGACTTGTGAACATGCTGACTTCCCCCTTTTCTCTTTCTAAGACATATTCTTCTGCTCTCACTTGGAAGTGCCCACATTTCTGACCCTAGCAAGACCAAAGTACTGCATAGCAGTATCCTATTCTTTCTCTGTCATAGCACTTACCATATTTCAGTTTGTTTGCATGCCCTTCCCTTAATGAGGACATAGTTTGTGTTTCTTTCTTAGGGTTTTTGTTTCTTTGTCTATTTTTTGAGAAAGGCATTGACTAAATTTTTGGTGTCATTAGATATCTTTGACATTAGCATTTTAGCACACCATACTTTTAGTGAATACATTTGTGTTTGTAAAGAACCTATCTGCCTGTAATTTGTATATTGCAAAATGTCATTTCTTTTAAAACATTCTTATTAGAAGTATTTTAATTAAAAAATAGATAGTATATCTTTCCTTGCATTGTGTGTTTAACTTTCCAAGAATCTCTTCTAGATTAAATTGGAGAAAGTTTGAGGAGAGGGCAAAGAATGTTAGACTCTATCAGTAGAAATCTAAGTTTTTGTGCTTACTTACATTTTAATTCTCAAGAGGGACTAATTTTCCTGAGAACTTTGTATGTTAATCACAAACAGACCCAATTCAGTAATATTTTCATAAACCTTTGGCTGAGACTTTGGCATTAATGTCTTGAACTCTTAGGAAGAGAAACATATTTTTGTACATTGGCCAAGAAAAATAGGTCTTATTTCAAACAAAAAATAGTATATTTGTTATTTTAAAGAGATTTTTCCATTGAGCTGTACGTTCAGTTTTTTTTTGCTAATTTATTTGTCACATATTGGACATGACTTAGACCATAATTTGATTTTTTTCTTGGCCAAATTAATGAATGAGTAAATTTTGATAGTAGTGTACACATAATTTTTTGACTATTTTGTTGTGAAATTTAAGAATATTTCCTTAATATGTTGGAAAGTATAAAACATACAAAGAATTTTTATTATTGACAATGAAAATGTTTTCTTCAACATACGTGTGTCTTTTTTTTTCCTTCTCCTATTAGTAAGTGACTGAACTAATACTGTGAATATATTGATCCCTGGAAAACTTTTGTTTTTTCTGACAACCTACTTCAATTTCAGTCATGGTATTATTTACAGATGTGTCTTTCTTTTCTTTGCTTGCATGAATGCACGTTATTTTTGTAGGTAAAGGCTCTTCATTGGTGTGACCTGCTGGTTTCCCTTTACATGTCTTCAGTCTTGCATTTACTTACACGTATTACATTTATCTAGATATTTTTGAACTATCATTGTTTAGAGACATCATCCCTATTCTCAAGGGAAATGTAAGTGTAGATTCCTTTTTCTGGACCTGCCTCTCCATCCAGTCATGCATTACATGGTGTTTACCAGAATAACCTCATCCGTTACGTGGTTGTATATAGTTACTTTCAAATGTTCCCTAGACCTAAACAGTACTATAATAATCTATGATTTTATTTTTTCATTTTTAAAATTTCAGGTAGCATAGTGTTATAACATTATGTGCTTTTCAGGTGTTCTTGAGAAGCAACATGTGTATATACTTCATTAATTTCATTACTGTTAATCTTCCAAGTTTCAAACTTAAATTTTCTGGGTTTTTTTGACTCTATAGTCAATCAGTTGCCCAGTTGTATGTTATTCTTGTATACATATATATCCTTCTAGCACCTGTTCTCATTTCAGGCATATTGGTTTTGACTATACTGATGTAATATTTGTCTCCATCTACCATCTGTTTCTTCTTTAGTCAATTCTACATATTACTAGTTGTCTGATCTCTTAAACCACTACATGTATTACATCACTCACAAGCTTAAAAGCCTGAAGACACTAACTATTATACTCTCATTTAAAATTAAACTTATTAGCTCGGTGTTCCTTGTACTCCACAATCAAAATTCCAATTTAATGTGGAATGGACTTATATCCTACCATGATTTCATGGATATTCTTGGTCTATTGAACTAGTATTCTTTTATTTTTAACAAATATTCTAGCCTCTCTGCTTCAGTTGTTCACCCTTGTTTTGAAATAGTAGTGTGTCACTAATAATGCAGTCTCTGATAACGTATTTGGGAAGATTTCTCTAAATATTGTTGTGCTTTAAAAAGTAGAGTTTTGTGCCAGGTATGTTAGTGTAGTATGAACAAATTGGATTTCACTTTCTACTACTTACCTAGAATCCTGAGTAAATGCCTTCATCTCTAGTATTGGACCAGCAGGACTGAGATTGAAATAATCACTTAATGGAAAGTAATATTTCTCTAAAAAAAGGGAGAGTGATAAAATTTTGAGGTAATTCAAATATTTCAGTTAATGATTTTTCTATAATACACCAATCAGTTTTCATCAAATGCTGACGATGTTATTTTTGTTACTATTGAATAGATATTTGGTACTGTGTGTAGAACTTATGAGGAAGGGTTGCTTATGTTGAAAATCCAAAAGCTTTTTCTTGATTCTCTCAGTGATCTTTTAACCTGGCTTTCCACATCTAGACAATTGGGGAAATTACCACTTTCTTCCTGATACAGTTAGTCAGAAGATTTAATGATCGTCCCCTAGTGGCTAACAGCTAATGTATGCTAACTGATAAGAAGCCATTGATCATTTGATAGGGCTTGTTCCCCCAAATTTTAATTGAAAGGTAACCTTGATTATCTTGCCTTAATAAGTCAAATATCATCATGCTTCCTTTTAATCTTATTTATTTATCTATTTGACATCAGTTGTGGTCCCCATGAATTTCCCACCACCATTTCACCTATGCACCTTAACGTCAGTCCCTTGTGCTCTTTCTGTCCTCAACCCATTCGTGCTTCATATTTAAATAGTTCATTTGGTAGTCTTTTGATGATCCTTCTGTTTTCTATTGAACTAAATGGTTTTGCGTTACTGGACTATATCTTGTCTATTCCTTCCAATGGATTGCTATGAATGTATTAAATTACCATTGAGCTTGATTCGTATCCCTGTGGTTTCTGACTATTAAAATGTATATTTATACTCTGGAACTTCTTATGCTTATCTGTTACAAAATATGATATGTCTTGTGATTTTATTTTTATCATCTGCATTATTCTTTGTAATGAGATGATGTAATTTTTTATCATCAGTTTTTAGCTTCTATTAGGTAAGATGTTAATGTATAATTAGTTATATTTTATGAAATATATTTGAGCTTGAAAATGAAGGGAATTTAAAGTGTAGTCATTTGTAGTGAGCGTCTTTTTGCTGGAATAATGTTGCTTAGGCACTTATATAAATAAGATAAAAATTGGACTAGAGTTTCTTTTTTTTTAATTTTTTAAAAATTTTTCATGTGACTCTAAAGCCACCAGTTTGTTCATCTTTGAACTTTATAGCCGTTTTGTGATTTAAGCAAACATCTTTATGATTTTAAAGTTGTCTAGAGAACCTGCATAGTTCTTTTATATAATGTAATTTAACTTTTTGATGTGCCAGCTTTCATAATGCTCTTAGTTTAATTGCTGGCTCATATGATAGTTCCATTTTTTAGGAAGTTGATGGTCCTCCACAAGGCTTTCCATAGTGGTTAGACCAGTTTGCATTCCTACCAGCAATGTGAGAGTGTTCCTTTTTCTTCTCATCCTTGCCAGAATTTGTTGTTAGTTGTTTTTTTTGTTTTGTTTTGTTTTGTTTTTAGTGTGGACCATTCTTATTGGTGTAACGTAGTATCACATTGTGGTTTTGATTTGTATTTCCCTGATTATAAGTGATGTTGAACATTTTTTCATGTGCTTATTGGCCATCTGCATTTCCTCTTTGAAGAAGTGTATTTTAAGCTCTTCTGCCGACTTTATACTCAATTATTTTGTTTTTGTTAAGTTGTATAAGCTCTCTGTAGATCTTTGATTTAGATGTTTTGTTAAAGATCTACAAAATCTGTGAAAAACCTTAGTCAGTTTTGTGAAATGCAAATATTTTCTCCCAGTCTGTGGGGCCTTGGTTATTGTCTCTTTTACTGTACAGAAGCTTTTTTGTTTGATGTAGAGTCTTTAAAGATGTTTCTGTGATATGTCATGGAAGTCACTTGCTTTTGATTCCTTCCATGTATTGTATAGTTTCAGGTTTTATATTCAGGTCTTTTATACATTTTTAGTTGACCTTTGTGTATGCTGTGAGGTAGTTTCATTCATTTGCATGTAGCAGTACAGTTTTCCCAGCATTGTTTATTGAAGAGACGGTGCTTGTTCCAGTGTATATTATTTGGTCCTTTGTCATAGATTAGTTGTTCATATACGTGTGGCTTTATATCTGGGTTTTCAGTTTGGTTCCATTGGTCTGTGTGATGTTTTTGTTCCATTCTGTTTTAGTTATTATGGCTTTGTAGTATAGTTTGAAGACTAGGAGTGTAATACCTCCATTCTTCCTTTTTCTAGTCAGGAACTTGGCTATTTGAGGTTTTTTATGGCTCCATATGAATCTCACCAATATTTGTTCTATTTCTTTGGAGAATGCCATTGAGATTTTTGTTGGAATTGCATTGAATCTGTACATTCCTCTTGGTAGAATGGCTATTTTGATAATGTTAATTCTGCCAACCATGAGCAGGGAATGTCTTCATATTCCTTTGTATCTTCTATTTCTTTTGTCCGTGTTTTGTAGGTTTTTTTTTTTTTTTTTTTGTAATTTCACGTCCTTTATGAGGTTTTTTCCCCCCAGGTATTTAATTTTTTTTTTTTGGTACAGTTATGAATGGGATGGTTTTCTTAATTTCTTCTTCAGATATATTATTTGCATATAGCAAGGCTATTGATTTTGGAGTGTTGCTTTAGTAACCTGCTACTTTACTAAACTGGTTTATTGTTTTAATTAGTTTTTCTGTGGATTTTTTAGGGTTTACTCTTTATATGTTCCTAGCCATGAATAATGACTGTTTTCCTTCTTTTTCCCTGTATGAATTCCATGTATATCATTCTCTTTCCTAATTGCTCTAGGTAGGACTTCCAGTATTAGATTGAAAAGCAGTGGTAAGAGTGGACATCCTTGTATTGTTCCAGACCTTGAAGGGAAGGCTTTTAGTTTCTCACAATTAAGAATGATATTGGCTGTAGGTTTGTCATATATGGGTTTTATTGTTCTACACACTCTTAAAACCTAATCTTTTCCTTTCTAGTTTTGTCACTATTATTTTCCTTTGTTGAAACCTCTATAAAATCACAATGTAATCTGTTAAATTAGGGATGTTTTATTTATGCTATATTAAAAAATACCAGTGAGATATTTGATATTTGATATCCAAATACCTAATCTTTTACAGGGTATATTATTTCCCCTCTTTTTGTTGGGACATCAGAAAAACTAACAGAAAAAATGTAATAAATACAATTGGTAGTTAAAAATCATTAAGACATATGCTCCCACTATTTCCCATTATTTCCTTAGGAAATGTTCTTTAAATTAAAAATAAACCTAGACAATTTGATTCCACTTTCTGTTTTCAAAAATAATTCATTACCTTTGTCACCTTTAAGGATATCTTTGACAATTTAATGGTTCAAAAGTAAAACATGAGAGAAGACAAGTGTTAGCAATTAGTGAATTTAGGGGATGGTGTATTGTGTTGAATATATTTATTCAACTTTTTATTGTATTGAAAATTTGGGGGGGGTAGGTAAGTTGTATGTAATCTAAGTTCTTTTCCTTTTAAATTGAAAGGTGGATTTATTGTTATCTGAATATGAGCTTTGTGGCTTATAAAGTAAAATGTATTATGTAGTCCCAATTTATAACCTTTATTTAAAGCTTACAGATAGGAGCACAAAACTCAGATGCTATCTTGTCTGCTACCACTTCTATTTGTTTATAGTCTTAACTCCCACATTCTGTCTCTAACAAATGGATGTTGACGTTAATATATGTCAGAGTTTGACAAAGTTTTCATTTAACATTAGGTTGTTATCCAATTAATCCAGTGCATTCCAGGAGAGCTACAAGTTTAAAATGCTGTAGTTGGGAACCATGTTAGATCTTGTGAATGCAGAGGTTCTTGAAGAAACACTGACCCTAGCTACATGCTTATTAAATTGTTGAGTTTGCTCACTGAAAGAATTTCTCATTTCTGTAGGCTGTCATCTTAGGCTGGGCTCATTTGCAACTTCTCTTCCTAACCTCCATATAAATGTGTAAATTGGCATGGGACTTGGCTCTTATCTTGGACCTTTTTAGTCATACTATGTCTCTAAGCATAGCTGACTGGTACATGAAAAGTATTGGGTGATTTGGGTGCTGTGGTTCTGCCCTGTGTGTGAGATCTTTACCAGTTAATTTTCTTTTGCATTTTTATCTTGTGGTGCTGGTATATATTTTTGTTTTCACTCTTAATAGGTCACATGCCTCACTATCAAGAAGCTCTCCTTTGAGTATAGTAAATTTACGTATACACTCTTTATTTAGTGGGTTGGTAGCTGCTGCAAAGTTTGGGTTACTTAACAATTCTGAGATGCAATTATTTCTTTTAGAACAGGAACAGCTCAGATAGAGTGCCTGGCATGCTCATGATGATGTTTAATGCTATTACCACTTTCAGTGAATGTTTTCTCTCTTCTTTTATCCCTCAAGGAATTACTCCATATAAAGTTCATTTTAGTGTTCAACTGAATTATCCACAAGATGAAATAAAATGCTTTTTCAAAATATATGAACTTAACAGGTATAATTATTAAATACTTGAAAAAAATATTGCTTTTATGTTCCTAGGATACTGCTTTTATGCGCCTGCTGAAGGGGAGGGATGGGGTGATATGCAGCCCATGCTCTATACCCCAAGTTAATAGTTTTCCGTAGTCTTTTTTAAGCAACATAGAGTTAATCCTTTTCTAAATGACCTTTTATGCGATTCAATTATAGATAAATTTGGTCACTTGCTGTTTGTGTGGTTTGTTGTTATAAATTGATTGGTAAGACCCCTTGGGATATAATGCAAAACTGACCAAGTAGCTTCAGTGTCAAAAAGAGTGTCGATACTTTATATTATTGCTTTTCTTTATATATTGGATATTTTATATTATTGCTTTTCTTTCTTTATTGATCACCAAAGAATTCTTTGTTTTTTAAAGTACTCAAAGGCACTTCAGTAGTCATTCACATAGCTGGCCCTTATCTGATGGTGCTTATTTCTTCCCAACTTTGTGGCATTATGTTGATAAATTGGATTTTGCAATAGGGGTAGTATTTGTGTCACAAATACTGGTGATAGTGCTGGAAAATGCTTCCAGTCAGGTCTCTTTCCTTTTTCATTTTTTTAAAGTCGTTTGTTAAATATTTCTCAGCATATTTCTGGTTGTATCGTATCTTCCTCACCCCAGTTCCTAGAATTTGTTCATTATTCCTCCAATTCACTGGTTTAACAATTCATTTATTGTATCAATTCTTATCTTTATCCTGTGTGATCACACTTAGGGTTACCCCAGATGAATTTCTGCATGTGTATGTCTACCTGCCTTTTTGACTCACATCTAATTATCTCTCCTTGAACCCCTAGAAGCTTTGTGATAAAGAGGAATAGGTCTATAGACCTGTAAGTAGGTCTTCCTAGGTGACATTTTCCCAGTGTTCTTAGTGATATTGCTTTGATAGAATCCCCAGATTTTCACTGTTGTGAATTTAAAACTGGTTGTGATTTAAAACTTATCCTTTCAACCTTTCCAGTGCTATCAAATATTCAGTAGGGTTGAGTGTTCTTTACTGTATTTTATTGTTAATGGTGTCCTCCACTTTTAAGTGCATGGAGAAGACACTTGTACCATAACAAGACTGTTCTTAGATGTACAGTACATTATATGTGCTTCTCTTTTTAAAAATGATTTGAAACTTGATGGTATTTCTTAAAATTGTCAGAAGAAATATGACTGTTCTTCATGTTTTTCTCACCTAGTCATATGTGTTTGATTCAATGACTGTGTCCATTGTAATATTATTATTAGTGTAGCAAGTTTTCAATAGTTTGATTGTTTTAAGAAGTTGGAATTTTACTAATAGCTGACTTAATACCTTAAAGAATACTGATAGGCATAGAAAAATCCCTTTTGCATTTCATTTTTACAAAAATTCTCACCATAGAGGTGATACTCACAATGATAAAAACCAGAAAGCAGTGTGGCCAAAAGAGCCACATGATTACATATACTTGAATCTGGCAACAAGCGATTATAGAAGAAAGAGAAGAATCGGGATAAAAGAGTTATGAGATTTATTCTAGAAATTGCCTAATGACAGATTCAGGATTTTGAATAAGAAATAGTGTTCCATATTCAAAAGATTTCTCAAATAAGGGTGAAAAAGTAGTTCTGGCCCTTGAAAAGCTAATCTGAATAACAAAGGCAGAGCTGACTTTACAGGAAAAGTGTGAAAGACTTCTGAATGTACTTTGTCTTTGTCTGTCTTTATCTAAGGATACTACTGCACATTGTTCACGCACATTAAACATGTCCATATTCTGGAATTATAAATGGATAGATGGTATAGACTTTTAAAACATACCGTTTTATTTGAAAATTTCTTTTAGTTACTTACCAATTGTATTGGAAGTATCTAATGGAAGTACTTCTGGTAAACTGTATCAGGAGAGAAACCTACTACTAGTAGTTCAATTCAATTTGAGTATATATAAGCAGTCAACTTGATTTTCTTTGACTGCAACATTTCAGGAATAAATATTTCAAGAATAAAACAGTTTCAGTGCCTGAGTATGACCTAAATAAATATTCAAATCTTTTTTTTTTGGTAACTAATGGAAACTAGATTTTTTTGTATTTTTTTTTCATATATGTCGGTTATTTAATCTATACTAAAAGCTGTAATGAGTCTCTCAGAAGGCAATTTTCTGGTAAATATTCGTAAGCTAATCTTTCATATAAAATGAGCTGAAGTTTTTATACACTTGCAAATCATAAATTTTAGATTTAATATATCCAAGGGATCAACCTGAGGGAACTAAAAATGTTCTGACATAATTGTATCAAAATGTGTAATCAAAAGCAAATGGTAGGGCTTTTTAACACTAATGAAATGATTTCTCATTGTTTAATTCATTGCTCTGATTCAAAAAATTTTAGGAATAAGTAAATTAAATGGACATTCTAGAAATTACCACTTCTAAACAGTCATTCCCTTGAGATCATTTTTAGTTGGATATATTTGTAAAGGTTACACCTTAAAACATATAGTTGGTATATTTTGGGACCTGAACAAAAGAAAGAGTGGCAGTAAGTGAAGCAGGGGCTCTTTATTAAAGCCAGAAGGAAAGCAATGAATGGAATAAACTACTTGTTTTATAAGTAATACTCTTATTTATCACCACCTTCATTTTTCATAAGATGAAAGTAACTATAAATGGGTAATGTCTATATGATATCTTATGATTAATATTAATACATTAAAAGGATTTCGTGAAAATTTAGTAGAAAAAACTACTACTGATAGATAAATGAGATAAATAAATCTATCAAGAGTATGTGTTATTATAACTGAGGTTGGCCTCAAAAACCTATTCTGACGTCTCATCTCTAGCTGACCTTTTCTAGTGAACTAAACAAAGACAGTTAGGTAACCATAAGCAAACCTCCCACCACAGCAGCCCATCACATGGTGCCCTGTACTTTATCATGTCCCCAGAGTTTATTGTTGCCTACTTAGTCACTTTGACTCAGGTACATCTTGTTTTCCTGGGTCTGGCAAAAACATCCTATTTTCCTGATGGCAGCAGTGTTCAACACTTTCTGGTGGCATCACTGGGATAGGAGTTTCATAAACATGAGTTTTCATTCAAAGAAAACAGTTTATTAATCACACAGTGTTTGTAGTCACTTATGCTTTGAGTTCTGCAGAATCTTATACTAGGTATGGTGCCTTACCTTTCCCCCTAACCCTTACCTACCATCTTACAAACATGATACTCAGACTTACTAGTTAAACTTAAAATCAAACATACCGAGACTTCTTGTTCAGATTAACGTGTTGTGTGTGTGTGTGTGTGTATGTGTATTAGGGTAACTAGTTAAAAACTGAGAAGGATCTAAGATATTATTCTTTTCTCAAGCTAACAATTAACCCACAATGGTTTCCTGGATGCTTTACAGAAGACTTCAAACTCCTACTCAGTGAAGGAAAATTTTATCATTCAGCACAGCTAGCAACACAGAGCTTCAGCTTAGTTTGTTAAGTTCCTTTAACCCCTCCAGATTCATGCAAGTATACAAAATACACCCAAAAGGAGGCCTACATGATTTGTGGCTTATATTAGAGGATGGGTATTCTGAATTTAGGAAACTTGTATCTTTTATAATGGGCAATTAGGAAATCTACCCTTTACATCAGG
Organism: Galemys pyrenaicus; assembly: GCA_019455555.1. Classification (NCBI taxonomy): domain Eukaryota; kingdom Metazoa; phylum Chordata; class Mammalia; order Eulipotyphla; family Talpidae; genus Galemys; species Galemys pyrenaicus. The sequence goes on from JAGFMF010011673.1 coordinate 6,408,312, forward strand.
AGGGAGACCCTATCTTTTTTTTTTTTTTTTTAAAGATTTATTTATTTATGCACACAAGCACTGGGGTACAGGCCAGAGGTGTGGGGGGTGAGAGGATTCACCAGACAGAGTGGGGAGCAGAACAGGCAGATCAACGGAAGCACACTGCTGAGGGGAGCAGAGGGCACAGCAGGAGAGGTCTGCTGCACCATGTGGGTCCCCCACCTGGCCGGCAGCAGGGATCGAACTCGTGCTGCAGTGGCTGCGGTTTGCTTCATAGTGCGTTGCTTAACCCACTGCGCCACCAGGGAGGCCCGAGACCCTATCTTTTTTAAGACATGCAGATATTCAAGGATTCACTGGAGAATTATCTTCTAATAGAAGTAATAAAAGCTGTGAAATAGATTAACATGAGACTCACAGCAATGTCAGTTTGGTTTATGTAGATATAATTTGGCACTAAGTACCTTAGACTGATCATATTTGAAAGGTTTTATTTTTAATTTCTATCAAAGAACATAATCCTAAATCTTGAAATATTTTCATTTAGAAAACCATAGCTACTGGAATTTTAAAATGTCCTATGATAAATGAATTTGATTAGATGTTAAATAATTACAAATGTGTTTTTGTAAAATTTGAAATAAAATGATGTACTAATTAAAATACTTGTTTTACTGCTATTACTAAGTTTAAAAAAAAGAAATTTATTGTTTCTTCCAAATGGAAGGACATACCAAAGTAAAAATGGAAGATCGAAATTGCCTTGTATCAGTATTTGTCTTACAGAGCACTACAATCAGTCTTTCATTCCATATAAGATAGAAGTCAGACTTATTTTTAAAAACAAATAAATGATATAAACCAAATTTTAATTCTCCTTTATATTATGTGATAAACACTTAGCATTTAATAGCTTGAGATAGTGTCCCAAGGACGCTGTTCTATAAAGAACTCATTGGATCCTTATAGAAATTCACATGATACTATTATTTTCCTCATTTATAAATGAATAAACTGTGGCAGAGAAGTTACATAATTTGTCAAAGTCATTCTGCAAGCAAAATCTGCATTTTCAAATACCTTTAAGGTGCCATACCAAACAGAACACAAAATTAATACTTCAGTATATTTTTAAAAAAATTCCTGGGTACTAGGAACAATAGAGCAGTACATTACCAATTATTAGTTTTACTAGTATTAATTTCCAAACTCATTATAAACCTTTGAACCAAGACTGACAGATGAGCAATTTATCGAATCATCATTGCGCTGTGCCTTGTGTCCAAAAATATAATAGGTTTCATTTTGTTTGAGAGATTTTAATCTCTTGATCCCAGGAAATCTACCAATGACACTTGTACTTAATTGTATTCAACTACAAAGTTGAGTGATTACTTTTGGAAGCTACTTATTTTATCCAAGTCATTTACTAGTTTCACATACGCTAATAACTTTATTTCATTTGTTCAATAATACTGCTTTGAAAGTAATAAACTGGTCCAAATTCTAATATAAGTTTACATGAGTGGATATTGTAATAGGACCCATGTGTTGCTCTTTATTTCTTTATTAACAATTTAAAATAATGAGTTGTAGAACTTTGGGGACTGCAATGTGTTTTCAGTTTTCTTCATAAGCCCTTCAATATTAGTAAGGGTGAAATATATATTTATCATTAAGGAAAAAAAAGTAAACATACATATCTTGGTCCTGTTGAAAGCCCTTTTAGGTTTTTGTGGACCACAGAGACCTGTGAGAAACTTGTTTTGTTGTGATCCTTTCTTTCTTTACTCTTTTTTTTTTTTTATATATATAATTGCATATATGGAGACCTTTATTATTGGTATTTTTACTATTTTTTTCCTGACCACCAACCTTTTATATGTTCTTGTCCCTTTCTTCTTCCTCATTCCCTCTTAACCTCAGTGCCCTCACTGCCTTTATTAATGTCTGCTAATTTTTGTAAGTATTTTACTTTGTCAAATTATCTGTTATGTATATGTCAAGTATTTGTGCCATTCTGATCGTTTTACAACACATGATTCCTTCAAACACCCTGTGGATTCCTGATGTTAATTTAAAATAGCTCCAGTTGCATCAGTTACTAGCTCATCTCCAATCTTGTACAAGGGGTTTTCTCCAAGAATTATGCCTTCTTGCTGTAGCACAGCAACAGGGTTATGAGCTGCAGGGTTCCACCATTATCTGCATCAGGGAGTAGCTGTTGCATCTCCTAGTACTCCAGTATTCTTCCTTGTAGGAATTTATCTCATGCTTTCTTACCCTTTTAAATGGTTTCTCTCTTCCTCCTTGTGGGATGCCCAATAGCAAGTCTCAGCTGTCTTATAAACATAGTTGATCCCATATAGATTCTGGGCTATGCATTTGTGGAGGAAGCAATGACACTAGAATCCTATTAGTCTGCTATTTTTCTTTTAATTTGTGAATGTCAAGAAGATAATTTAGTTTCAAAATAGGGAAAAAAAAACAATCTGATGATTTTTCAAATCAAAAAGTTACTTAGCAATTTTGCCAAAAATAATTTTCCTAAATATATGGTTCATATGAGTTCTATAATTTCATAATGTATCATTGGTTGTGTAAGGACATTTTTAGCTGAAGATTAACCTTTATATTGTTTTCATTATACTAGAGAGTAAATTTATTTTTTTTACTAAAAACAGAGAACAAATTGGTTCATATAACTATTTTATCTATATTTGATAACTATTTCTAACCTAATCTAAAATTCATTCTTCTCATTCAATATATGTAGCCTCTTATTCTTTGTTTTCCTTTGACGACTTGGAATCCTATATCTTTTTTAAAAAAATGGTTATATCAGTATAATGTGATGTGTAAAAGGCTAAAAAAAGTCCTTCGCACCTTTTGCTTGAAAATTTAAGCATTGGTTATTTTTTGATTCCCCCCTTTTTTTTTTAAACCAGACAATGGTTTCATCAGTTGCTTTTGTTTGATGCAAGTGACCCTGACTGATAAATTGAATATGGGCTCAAAGCTTATAAATATCTAATAAGCAGCAATTCCTGTGGAATTATTACAAGAGATACTGGCTTCTTTGAAACATGAGCCTTTAAAGTTAGTGTAGGTCTTATAACCAGCTGATGTGAGTCTCTTTCACTACTTATGAACTGCCTTATGTGGGATCCACAAGATAAGTCCTGAACTTATGTGTGGACTGTCCTCTAAAATCAAAGCAGATATTGCCTTCTTGGCATTCCAACTTTCCTGCCTGATAGATTTCAGTGTGAGTGAATTGATACAAGGTGACCTATTGATATTTGGAGAATTTGTTCAGTTGCACCTAAAGCAGTCTGGTGGGCATTGCAAAATGTAGTTAGAATATAAAGACATTAATAATGCTAGAGGTCTTTTTTTAAAAAAAATATTTTTATTTATGCATACAGGAACTAGGGTGTAGGCCAGAGGTGAGGGGGCGGTGAGAGATTCATCAGAGACAGAGTGGGGAGCAGAGGAGGCAGATCTCTTGAAATACACTGCTGAGGGAAGAAAGGGGGTGATTCAGGAGAGGTCTGCTGTGCTATTTGGGTCAGCTCTCTGGCTGGGGATTGCATTGGATTGCACTCAGGTCACAGGGGCTGGCAATAGCTTGATATCACTGAGACTTTAACCCCTGTGCCACCAGGAGGCCCTAATGAAATGAAGGCCTTTGAAAAAAAAGTAAAGAAGTTCAGCAGTCTCTCTCTTCCAATCCTCTTAGACTCTCTGTCTCCAGAGTTAACAACTTTCAATGTATGCAGGTGTCTTTTCTGGTATTTGCTTCCACATTTTCATATAATTTGTTTATACTGTTCTTTACTGGTTTTCACTTCACTATTTAATGATATCTATCAACTTACTGTTATTGAAGATGAGTTTTTCCTTTTATTTCGACGTTCTCATCTTTTTAGTGTTGGTACCTCAAAAGTAAGTTAGCTCAATAGCCAGTAGCACAATAAATGGCTGTGTTAGAATTTTTTACTGAATAACCAAGATGGTTCTCAGATCACGTTTCCTCTTACACTTTTTCTTTTCTTGCTCCTGGAGTTAGTTTCTTTGTCTAGAGAAAATATTTGCTTACTTAACTTACATATAATTGTACCCTCACACATTTCTCTCTAAGTGTTTCGGAATATTCACCAAATGCAGAGAAAATATCAGGCCAATTATTGATTTGTTTGTACATAAAGACTGACTTCACACACCTGTCTATCTTGCTCCTCTGACTTGAACTGGTTTTTGCTTCTCTGGGCTATTCTTTCAACATATTCTTGAACTTTCCTTGGGTACTATTCATTCTTTCATTAAATTTCCTGGAATTTTGCATTAAATTTCATTTTATATGAAAGGATTCCTGGGAAGTAAAGGGTTTGAATGTCTGGAATTATATTTTTAACGTCCATAATAGATTTTTTTGTTTCATTAAACACAGGTTTTTACATTGAAAAATGGTTTTTCCCCTTTGATATAGAAGGTGGCACTCTTATTATAGAACTTAATGTTATTCTCAGGGGACACCATCATCATAGAGAGCATTTGCTAATGGTATTACTTTTTTGGTTTGCTAGTCAATTGACATGTTACCATTTGGCAATGCTTGGCTTAACCTCTGTTGTTGGAAAATAAATCCCCATGATTCCCTTGCATTTTTATATAGCTTGCGAACAAATGTCTTTGTTCTGGATATCCCTGCAATGATGTGTGTGCAGCAAACAGCTTTGAGAGGTAGGAATAGTATCTCCCTTCATGATAGTGAGCATACATGCTTACTGTCTTTCTAAATGATGTGGGTTCCCTAAGCTCAGGTTTTCTTCTGTTTGTTTCAGTGTCCCTTGGCTCTCTTTAAATCATGCTGTGAGAATGATAGCTTGAGGAAATAGTGCATAAAAGGATGATACTCTGGCTAATGCTATTATTCTAATAAACTGTCCTTTGTCTCTTACCCAGAGTCTCTTTTCTTCTGCTAGCATCCATGAAGATATGACAGGCTGACTTATGAGCTTCCAAGTAGGGTAAAGTGATAGCCCTTTCATGGATCCTAACGTTTTCTCCTTGAAAATTTTCTCAACCAAGTAACCTATTGTGCCTTTTGCTGCTGTCATTTACTTAACTGAATTCAGTATTTCATTGTTTATCTACCTTTAAGATTTGTTTTCTGATTCAATAATAATGCAAGTACTTTCTGTGCAGCAAATTATAACAAATATTAGTTTCATGCAAGTTTCTAAAATGTGTATATTAATATTTGTATTTCATTAAGTAGATATGTTTAATGTTAAATTGCCTGGCAGACATAGAGTATGAATGGTTGATGATATTCTTAAAATAGAGTTGTATGGAATTACCCAAGACATTTATTGAGATGTTTTATGTCATGTATTTCTTTTTTAATTATGCTTGACCTTTATTGGACAGTTATTATTTGTTATGAACCATGTATGCTTTGACAAGAATTATTTTACTCATTTCTCTCAATAGTTCTTAAAGAAAGTTGTTTTTAATCTTCCTGTTTCATGGAAGAAGTAATAGAAGCATGTATAACTTGGATGAGGATATAACATTGACAAATGGTAGAGTTAGTATTCATACCAGGTCTGTTTAATTTTTGAATCAAGCTCTTAACCATTACACTTTGCAATAAAATAGTATGCAAGGAATAAGTGTACTAGCTGAACTATATATTTTTTTAACACTGTGTAGTTTAAATTAATACTACAGGCCTTGATTTGACATGTATAATAACTGGGTTTCACTCTATGATTATAATGGAACTCAGTGTACAACGCTTGCTAGAAGTAACTATGTCCAGTTAAAGCTTTTTAAAAAAAAGTTTCAAACAGTAAAATAAAGCAATAAAAGAGCTGACATTTATACATTCACAAGTTGGGGAATTCTAAGTTGTGATTCCCATAGCAGTTGTAGTTCAGCCTTGGGGCAGTGACTAGTGAAATCTTAACTGAGCACCATATGTAGCTACATAAAATAATATTTTACATGCTCTTGGGGCCTGATAATGGCCACTGTGGGAACAATGAATGTGCAAATTACCACTCCTCTTTTATCACTATAGTTTGGGGCGTTTCATTGATGCAGCTCTTCCATAGTGCGACAGAGGTGTTTCAAATAATTTTACATTGTAGTGGCCTTTTAGTGGGCTTAAATTATTTATGAATCCTGAAAAAATATGTCTTTAACTTATTTATTTTTATGTTTTCCATCTGATACACTCATACTTGTTCCTCTCTATCCTCACTCCCAAAGGAAAAGCATAGTTTGGGAGCTCTTATAAACCTACGTTAAAAGTGTGATTCATAGGGCGGTACAGGTATCTGGGTACCTTTTGAAATTATTTGTTGTATTTCATAAAAGAGGAAGATAACCAAGAAGTGCATATTAGAGCCTCTCAAAACACAGGCTCATCAGTCATAAAGGAGGCTGGCTTTATGCAGTGTAGCACCATTGAAAACATGTGGGGCATATCTATAACTCATCGGGAAAACACAGTGCATTCAACTTATTTTAGTGGATTCACAGAGGAAGTTTCAGTTATGCATTACCAGATTTCTATGGTTTTGAAAATTAACATTTTACAAATGATGTCAATTTTTATTAAACTCAAACTTAGTATATTTAAAGATCTATTGAAGTGCCTTGACAAAAAGATTATTGAGCTGCCTTTTCTAAATATTACTTAAATAATTTAAAATATTGTTTGACATTGTGGCTTGAACCTTTAACCTTAACTTATCATTTTGTTGATTGACTTCTCTATTGATTGCATATAAATTTTTAGTATGAGATTCTCAAATACATGATTTTATATATATATATATATTTCTGATGGCAGAATCATTTTTAACAGAAATATTTACTTTTAAATTTTTTATAATGTAATTAATTATTCATTCATATATATTTTGCATCTTTGTTCATTTTTATACAGTGTTTGTTTTCTCCTCTTAGGTGTAGTTAGTCCCCATAGAATTTCTACCACCAGTTTACCTGTCCACAATTACCATAATCCCCTGTTTTCTTCCCTCTCCTGTTCTGATTCCTCCCTTTCCCTCTCCCCCACAGAATGTCTCTGATTTATAGGTATCTGTGATGGCAGACTCTTAAAAGAGGTGTTTTGATGTTCTCATGTAATGTTACTTATCGATTTTAAATGTGATAGACTAAACCTAAAATTGTATGTATACATAAATTATACACAGACTTCTAAGAAATTGTTCAATATAATGTATTTAGTTGTATCTAGAAATTCATTTTTTAGCAATTCCATGCATTATTTTATTTCATATCAATATTTAGGGATCTGCTGTTATTTCAGCTGTGTATGTCTGGAATATAACATGTAAGCCTCCTAGCTACTATAATTGGAGATGCTGAATCTTTTCTAAATATTCTAATTGCTATCAATCAGACATTCTTCATTCTTTAGTTGATCTTGAAAATCCACTTTACTATTAATGAACCCCTTAAGAAAAGACAGTGGTCAAGATTATAAAATAAGGCATATACTTATGTGGTATTTCATTTATTTTTATGTACCCTCACCTTTATTCCTCATTCACCTTTGGAGTGCCAGCGTATTTACCCAATCTCTACAGCACATTTGAATATAGTTTTATTATTTATTAAATACTGTCTTTATAAAATTAAAAATGCAAAGAAGGGGTTGAATATGTTGATGTTTGTGCCTTTCCCTGTTTGATCCATTGTATCAAAAATAAACAAAAGTGATTCTGATGGCTAAGATATTAATACCTTTACAGATCAGTAATCAGTCAATTGGTTTAGGTTATCTTAATGTGAAATCACACCAAATGAAGGATTTAAATATAGAATTGTGTTCATCTCATGCTCATTTTAGCAAGTCGTGTTTGAAGCAACTGACAATTTTGATGTCAGTCAAGTTTTATAATGGTCTCAGCTATTTGCATTAGTAAAAAACATTAATCATTGACCTGTAGTATCATGTATTCTTTTTAAAAAATTATTTATTATAACATTATAGTAATATATAGTTACTTCTTAAAACAGAAAAAAAAGACTAGATAAGAAAGTTAACCTAAGAAGTTTTTCCAGTGTTATCTTATTCCAGTGGTATCATGTTCATCTCCTGGGATATGCTAACTCAGGAGACTGTCTCATTAAAATGCAGTTTTTTCTAATATATGTACCTACCTTATCACTAAAGGTGATCCTCCCTAGGGGAAGAATCTATTTAGCATGCTCCTAATGCCTAATAGACTCTAGTTATTCAGATTCCTTTCACATTATGAACATAAACCTAGTAGTGTATATTTCTTTTTGTCCTGTGCTTTCTGTAGGATGAGGATGGGACAGAAGAAGAGAACAGCCGTGTTGAACCTGTTGGACATGCTGACACTGGTTTGGAGAACATGCCCAACTTTTCTCTGGAGTAAGTTATTAAAAGTTTTAAGTAAATTTGCAATAGATGTATATCATTGCTAATAATGGCAAATATTCCAAAAGCATATGGCATGTGGAATGTTTGTGCTTAGTTAAGAACTTGCCATAACTTGGTTTGCCTTCTAAAGAGCATCTTTCATCTATTGAGTTAGTTGTGTAATGGAAGTATAGCATGGAAATTCACATGAACCTGTCCTTAGTCTTATTCCATGGCAAATACTATTGATTTTAATATAAAATAGTATTTGATTGAAATGTTTGTCATGTTAACAGCACTGTAATTGTCTTCAGATTGCTTTTTATGTTAGTTATTGGTCATGTTTGTTTTTCAGTTTTGCTCAATTTAAACCATTTCTAGACACACTTAAAAAATAAGTTATGCAAGTATTAGTCATTTAATATATAGGACATTGATTTTAGAAGTAGAATCTCAAGGTATTTGATGAAAAAGTAGAAGTCAAGGATAGGAATCTTGAGCATGATTTTATGTGTTATAAGAAAAAGAAAAAGTTTTTTATATTATCACAAATTTGTAATTGTCTTCCATTTTGGCATGTTTGAATGGAAGGCCTTTTATGTCTTTTGTGGATAACTTAGATCAGAGAGTGCAGTCATTACTGAATATTTTTCATTGATTTTGGGAAAAACTTGAAGGGTTCTAGATTAAAATTTAAGCTCTTAATTGTCTCCTCTTAGTTTCCCAAAGGAAGGACCTAAGACCCTTTTTTGTTGTGATTATACAGACTCTAAAATTAGTTTATATTTTTATATATTGCAACCAGCACTCTGAATATTTGTATTTTAGAAAGATTGCCCTATCATAGTTCTTTTTAGAAAAAATATGGAATAAAATAAATTTATTAAAATTACCATACTATGTAGACAAACCTATCTTGAAATAGATTTTCAAATCGAATAATGTGAACAGTATGCCAAATTTTATGAAGTTATCAAAAAATAAAAGCTCATATGAGCTGTTACTTCAGCAAATATGATAGTAGTTTGAGAAAATTTTTAATTTGTCCTAATTATTGTGTGTCATTAAATCGATGCACATATTTTCAATTTTTGTTTGATATCCCTGTCTTTGTTTTATTTTTTCAGTCTGTGAATTTTTTAACCATTGATAGTTTATAGTATATTTTCAGGTTTTTATTTAAGAAACACAATTGAAGAATTCACATTTTCTAATATATATATCTACACTGTGGTACACTGTGGTCTTTATCAAATCCATTGGTAATCATTCATGGTTGTACAGGTTACTTAAACTATATTTAATTAAAATATTATTTTTGATATTGATTTTTAAATAAGTACTGCTTAGATTTCTGTGAGATTACATATATCTGTACATATGTTTAGAAACACATATAAGACATATACAAATAAAATATATTTAAATGGTTTAGAAATTTATATTTTCCAAATAATTTTCATTAAACTCAAGTTTATTAGTAGTAAATACTCATTGAAGTAACTTGACAAATACATGTATTGTTGAGCTTATATAAGTTACTTAAGTTACATACTAGAAGTAACTTCATAGTACTTAATGAATTTAAATTTTATTACAAACTCTTTAAAGAAAACAACTAGATTTTCATGGCTAGCTCTTGACTTAGCAGTATACTCAAAGCAGTTAAGGAATTGGTGACTTTGACTTGTGGAATAGATGTCATAAGGATAGCTAGATCACGGTGGGGCTGTTATCTGCTGGGGTAAAAAGAATTGGCCTATTAGAGTATTGGAAAGATAATGATGTGACATATGTAAGAGCACTCTGTAAATTATAAAGTGCTATGTAATTACAGTATCATTAGCCAGTTAATCTTCATAGTTTTTGAAGAGATATTGGATGGAATATTTTTCAGTGGAAGTCTGGAGATTAGACTGCAAAATGTGCACTTGTCTTACACAGAAGCATGTCATCCCAGAGAATTGTTTCTGTGTCATTTTAAAGTAGTTATATCTGATGATTGCTCTCCTTCCATGCCATCAGACTAGTATTCAGGTATGTAGTTTGAATGTTGCATCATCATCATGCTTATATTCCAGAATATGTTGTATATGCGTGTTTGCTTGGGGGAATTTTGTTTTGTACTCTTTTGTTGTTACTGTGTGTCTGTGTTCCTGCAGGTTTTTTTGTTTGTTTGTTTTGTTTCGATTTTGGTTTGTTTACAGTACATGTTCATGCTCCCTCATTCATCATTGTCTCACAGTGATATGGTAAAGCTCGTACAAGTCCCCAACGATGGAGGGCCTCTGGGAATCCATGTAGTGCCTTTCAGTGCTCGAGGAGGCAGGTAACGTATCCTGGAGGTTTTTAATTGAATCATAATATGGAGTGTTTTATCTTCATTTATGCTCAGATAGTGTGTTGTTGATTTAGCATATGCTTAACAGAAAACATTTTCATTTGATGGCAACTGCTACTTCATTCATACGTATGCACCATAATCACAGAAAGCACGTAGCTGATGAAGAAATCATGCATTTAAATTTCCTAATAATTTTATTGTTCATCGCATCCATGCAAACATTTTACTTTGTTGTAAATCGGTAATAGGTTTTCAGAGTCTGCACTCTAGCTAAATTTGTAATGTTAAGAAAGTGCTTAATGTAATTTTCTGGAAAAACTGACTCCATAAAAATTCTCTGGATAACATAGTAATGATTCATTTGAAATTCATTTTAATGTTTATTTAGCACTTTAATCTTAGAAGATTTCTATGATTACAGTTGGCATTTTAGAAGTTAGAAAAACTACAGATCTATTTCCTACCTTGTGATTCTGTCTCCTTCTGTTCTATCTCTGTACACTCAAATGTAAAGAGTTTGTACTGTTAATTCTGCCTTCATTATTTTCTTGAACATACATCCTTAACACCTTCATTTGAGTTTCATTTCTTCTGCTACTGCTTTTCTTGTATTTTTTGTTTTGACATATTTAAGCATTATGAATAATTTTTGCATTGAAAGCTTGATAGGTGTCTATCCTTAACAGGGAACTATAGATCATTCTTCTTTTGCAGTTAAATATGCACATTTAACTTAATGAAGTTTAGTTGTAGATTCATTTATTTACCCATCTAGTGATTAATTGTAAAATATATTTGTCAACACTTGGCTCCCTGTTTTGAATTTCTTCTTTCTTTTATTGTTACTATTTTATTTGTTTAATCTTAACTTATTTTAAATGGGAGAATATTATGTTCTAAGTTCATAGTTCATTACCCGTGAACTACAGTCATCTCATATACTGTAAAAGACAGATGGAATATCAATTACAGTTGTGTAATTAAATTATTTACTGTTTTAAATAGTATTTGACTCATGGTACTGTCTTCCCTGATTCATCTCTTTCATAACATACCTGTATAGAAACTGAACTTTTGATTTATCTGAAATTACCAAACTCCGAGATGTGAATGTTAGTACTATAAAACGGGATGTGAGATTCACTTTGAATTCTTGGGTGGTGTTATCACAGAATTGAGACTGCTTTAATTATTTTCCATTCTATTTTTGAATTTTAAACTCTGGAGATATATCTAAATTTCTTCAAATATTTTTAGTTAAATAATTTTATTTGTTTCAAATTGATCCTTGCCTTAGTTTCCTTAAAAATATAATTTTAGATGTTCTCAAAAGCTAATTTTCCCCCATATATTTCACAAATACAGCAAAAATATAAGAAAGTAAATTGCATGGGTTGTAGCTTCCCAATACTAATGTATCTTTAATGGCTAGTGGAATATAACCATCACAAATAAAATTTAATTGTGTATATACCAGCTTTGAATCAGCAGTTCACTTACAAACATTTTATATTTTGTCATTTATTACACATTTCCTACCTCAAGGAGAATGGATATTAGGATAAAAGAATCAAATGAAAAGCCTAAAACAAAGAATAACAGGAAAAAAAAAAAAACCCTACACTAGATTGATTCAGTAAGAGGCATTTCACAAAATCCAACTGTGGTATTTAGTTGCAATATATTGAAAACATTGACGTAGCAACCATTTGCATAACTAGAAATTATTTTACAGGTGAGTCGTTTTTAATCCTTATTGATTAGCAGATGAAGAGGAAAATCTTGTGCAGCTTTCAAAGGGTTGACGAAAATCAGATTCTTTATAACCCCTTTTAGGTATCTCTAGCTTTCTTTTTGGGGAACAGAACAATAATATTTTGCCTTTTCCTGAAATCTCTTTTCTATATTTACGCTTCCCCATGAATTTGATATCATATCATTCTCTAGAATTAAATTGACTATAAAAATGAAAGACAGGTGAATTGCTGAGAATCATGATACCTATCTTCCAAAGGCAGAAATACACCTTGTTTTGAAAAAGAGGATCTTCTAATTTAGACAGGAACTTTCCTAAAGATTTATCATGTGATAATTCTTGTGATAGGTGCCAAAAAATAAAGATGAATGGCACTTAGTCATTCTCAGGGGATTTGCAGTCTAAATGGAGTGATAGCCAAGAAATCAGAGCTATAATTATGTGATAGATTTTGATAGAGTTCTATAGTAGGTGCTCTCTGAGCTAATAGGGGAAGAATTGTCTGAATTAGGTAACTGAGTTGGCTTGTTGATTTCAAATGTGATGATAGCTTTTAAAGGTAGCTACATCTACTCCATGGTGGCTGCAAGGGCAAATTAAGCAATGCAGTATAGCAGAAAGGAAGAAATTAACTGGAATGAGTGAAGAAATTGCACATGTATCTTGTGGGAATACAGGAATACATATTCATAGGATGCAAGTTGAAATTTCTAAGAATAAATTCCCTTATACAAAATTCTAATATACTTGGGCTTACTCAGTTTTCCAGGTATAACTAACTGAGTAACACTTACTGAATATTTATTTTCATAAAAGTGAGACATGTCAGTATTGCTTTCTCATTTCGATTTCATAGTTTAAGAATCTAAGGAATAACGCACAATTTGAATTTTGTGTTAAAGAGGAGAAACAATGACGAACATTCCACATATGAAATATAGTTCAGGAAAATACCAAGAATATGAAGTCAATATTGGAGAAATTTTTTTAAAGCCTCTTAGGTATTATTGTAGTCTGTTTCATAACAAAGTTTTCCTAAATAAAGATCTTTCTAGACCTACTTTATTTTTTTTTATTTTATATATTTTTGAAAGTAATATTTATTTTAATTCTTTTTTAATTTATATATATTTGACATCAATTGTAATCCCCATCACCTATCACCAGTGCACCATCACCTCAGTCCCCGTGCTCCTGTCTGCCCTCAGCCCTCCCTCACTCCCCTCCCCACCAAGTGTCCCCAATTTATCCTTGCCTTTTCATTTTTAGTTTTTGTATCTTTATTGTTGTTATTATTATTGTTCTTATTCCTTTCCTTGATCTTTATTTGGTTCCCTTATATTCCTCCTAGGTATTTTTCTTTTGCCTTCTGACTTACTTTGCTGACCATAATGCCTTCCAGTTCCATCCATGTTCCCATGAATGAGTCTAGTTTTTTTTTTTTGATTGCTGAATAAGATTCTATCATGTGTATGTACCACAGCTTCCCGATCCACTCATCTGTTTTTGGGCATTTAGGTTGTTTCCAGGTCTTACCTATTGTAAAGAGTGCTGCTATAAAC
>JAGFMF010011673.1:6422439-6448467 GCA_019455555.1 Galemys pyrenaicus
CATTTTTTCATATGCCTGTTGGCCATTTGCATGTCCTCTTTGGAGAATTGCCTTTTTAGCTCTTTTGTCCATTTTTTGACTGAATTGTTCACTTTGTTTTTGTTTAGTTTGGTTAGTTCTTTATGGATCTTTGTGATAAGTCCCTTGTCAGTAATGTTGTGTGTAAAGATTATCTCCCAGTTGGTGGGTTGTCGCTTTGTTTGGGTTAGCGTGTCTTTTGCTGTACAGAAGCTTTTAAGTTTGATGTAGTCCCAGCTTTTTATCTTTTCCTTCACTATCTTTGCTTTAGGTGTTATTGATGTGTATGTCATGTAGGGTTTTGCCTACTTTTTCTTCAATATATTTTATGGTTTCATAGACCTACTTTAAATGGATGATTTCTAGAGTGAACTGCATTTTGTTTAATTGAGAGCAAAGTTACAATTGGCAAGTGTCTACTATTTCCCCAGCTACTGTTTGAGATACCGAAAAACGGAGACAAATAGATACATAGAAAAGCTCGTCATCACCTGTGTGCTAGTCTTGTATATTTTTAAAACTTAAGTTACCTAATCCACCCCCAGAAATCTGTGTTAATTAATTTATTACCTTGAAGTCAATTTTTATCCAGCATACCATTTTATTTCCTTTTGACTCATGTATCAAAACTAGATTTTTTTCTCTTTTAGTTATTTTTTATATTGTGCAATTTTTAAAAAATGATGTAATATTGGTATACAACAGTGACTATGACTGAGAGGTATGAGTTCACACCACTACGAATGCATGTTACCATACCAAGCACACATCAAACAAAACTTTTTTAACTTACAAATGACACTATGTTCAGAAAGATTATATATGTGATTGTCTTTTCTGTTGGTAGAGACCATGTTTTACTTTACATATTTTGATATTTCTAGGAGCTAGTTCACAGATATTGTTCAGCAAAGCTAAACTTTAAGGAACTAATGACCCAGTAACTAACCACATTATTTACAACACTATTACATTCGAAATAACACAATGACGACATAGTCTGGCTTTGTCTTGAGTTTTCTGAAGTCTTCCAATCACATAAAAATATGATTATGATGTAATGGTAAATACACAAAATGCAAAATATGAAAGTATATATGGGAATATAGCCTAGACTTATAAAATTAATTTTACATTTGCCTTGAAAGTACTGAAAATCTAACAAAAAATGCATCTAAAGTCCCATTATGTGTTAAAAGAAGTATGCTCATGTCCATAGGGATTGAGAGGAAGTTGGACTATTTAATATTATTGCAAACCCTTAGTGAACTAATGGAACTTGGTTTGCTTTTTGAACAAAAGGATGAACTTCATACCAGTGAATTTTTGGAAAGGAATATATGAAAGGAATATGCTACAACATATGTATGCGATTTATTGAGAAATACTAAGTCAGTGATTTGAATTAGAATGAACTGGAAGTTAACGGTGCAAGCATTATTAGAAAATAGTTTGTGAATGACCTGTAGACTTCATTCACTTATTTATGGAGAAGTTGTGGAATATTTTCAAAATATGATTGTTTTATTTTTTTAAATACTGTCCTACTTGGGCTGTATATTCTAATATATAGTAAATATTCTAAATCTTTTCCCTAAGGAAATATGTATGACTAAAGCATATTATTAATAAAGTATGCTTCTCTGGCCTTTTTTTTTTAAATGACATTATTATTTAATACCATTTCTTGTTTTTTATAATGTTAGTTTTCTCCCCTCAGGTGTGGTCACCACTGTTTTCCCACCACCAAAGCACCCATTGTCTCCCAATAAAATTCCTCTGTTTTCTAGGCCCCTAAACAAATAAAAATGTCTTACATCATGGAGTTTACATTCATGCACTTTTTATATCTGAAGCTCTTTTCTCCTTCTTATTTATAATATGTGGAGAATAAGAGTCCACAATATAATTTCTTTTTGTTGATAAGAAAACCTCTTTTATTTGATGTATTTCTCAATGACACCTCTCTCCATTTCTAAGGACTTCTCACTATAAATGAAATATAAAAGAAATGAAAATATAAATGAAATATAAAAGACATATAGTTAGTAGTTACAGATATGTATATACGTAGTTGAGAACTTTTCTTCCTACCATTTGATTGTCAATCATGAGAATTAAGGAAAAATCATCCTCACGTAATTTGTAAGAATATAACAATAGTAAGAAATGTGTTTCTGCTTGTGTCTCTTGCTAGAACGCCCTTCTTATTAATTCTCAACTTACTTTTTACAGATGTGTCATTATTTATTTTATCTGATTGATTCTGAATATTATCCAAATGATTTTATTAGCATATGTCTTTAATATTTAGAATACCATGTGTAAGGCTAGCGACAAACTTCCTCAATTGTTATCAACGTTTTGTTTCATGAGTTTTTTCCACTAGATTATTATTGACAGTTCTGGTCATAAATTATGCCATCTATGTGAGAAAAAAATCACATATCTAAAAGGATATTTAGCATGTTTAAGGTTGGGAAGTTGAAATGAAAATGACGTATTGAAAAATAGATTCCAGCGATCAGATTAATATAAAAAAAGATTGATTATAAGTGTTTTCTGCATTGTAGATGCAAGCATTGAGTAATTTTGTTCTCAAATGAAAACTGAACTTTTAACATTTTATTTTTACAAAGCTTGTTTAAGAGAAAGCTACAAAATTTGCTTTCCTAAGAAGAACACGGAACTCTAAATGTCATTATCTATCTTCTGAGTTGTTGCTTAGTAAATATTTCATGCAAACCTATCCTTTTTGATAAACTGTGTTCATAGGATAGCCCTTTCCACCCTAGCATAGTCAGCTATTCATTCCTGCCAGCAGAGTTCTTAATCTATTGGCAGCTGCCCTGACAGAGGCATCTTGTGGCTCTAAATGGGTATCCTAGGTTTAGCAATCTACCCCAATTGTGGAACTCCAAAGGAGACAATTCAATCTTGTAGTTTTGTAAAGCAAACCACAGGAGACTTTATTGATATACATGCAGCCTGATAATCCATCAATTCCATGAGTATATAGAAGAAAGGAGACCCCAATGTAGAGCTTTGAGGAGTTTGTCTATATGAAATCTTACTTTTTTCTTTCTTTTTTCCTCCCTGCAATCATTCCTTATATCCTTTTCCTGTTTGTCCTTTCCTTCTCCTTCTGAATCTCAGAACTTTCCATGCTTTTATTACTGTCTGCTAGATTTTGTAAGTATTTTACTTAGCTCAATTATCTATTATGTAAATGTAAATTTGAGCAAGATGGGCATTAGTTCTTTGGAGATTGAATAAATTCATTTGTAAAGCTGTCTGCTCCTGAGCTATCTCCTCCCCACCCTCTATGGGCTTGTGGAGTGTGATGAAGCAGATTTTTTTATTGCATTTTCTATGCTTGTTATGGTTTTGTTCAACTCCTTTTTTTAAAAAAATTTTATTCTTGGTAAACATTATTGATCTATTCTTCATTATTTTCAAGATTATTAAACTTACTGGCATATGATTTCTCATAGTTATCTGTTATGATCTTTTGTATTTCTATGATATCTATAATTTCTTCTTTCACTTATGATTCAGTTTATTAATGTTTCTCTCTTTTGTTAGCCTAGCTAGGGCTTTGTCTATCTTCTCAAATAAGCAATTCTTAATTTATCTTTTGTGTAGTCTTTATATCTCTATTTCATTTATTTCTACTTGTATTTTTATTTGCTTCCTTCCACTACCTTTTGGTCTTTGTTACTCTCTTGCAAGTTATTTTTTCCTGTAGTATTGCGTTATTATTTAGGATTTTTCTAGTTTATTAAAATGGACTTGCATTGCAGTTATTCCTTCTTAAGGGAAACTGCATCACACAGATAACAGTATTTTGTATCATTTTTGTTAGTATCAAGATATTCTTTGATATGTTTTTATTTCCTCCTTTATCTAATAGCTGCTAAGAATATCATTTAGTTTTCATTTTATGTTTTTCTTGTTTTTGTTTAGTTGATTTCTTATGGTCATAGTAATCAGAGAGATTACTATGTTCAGATTGTTTTGCTGTTGGCTGACCTGTGTCCCAGCATATAATCATTTTTGAAAATTTTATGTTCCCTTGATAAAATGTACAGGCAGTAAGATTTTTTTGTGTTGTTTTTGTTTAGTTTTGGTTGAGTATTCCGTAGATATGTTACTCCTATTGGATCTAGTTCCTCATTTAGAGCTAGTTATTTTTTCTCTGTGTTGTTGATCTGTCCATAACTATAAGTTGAATATTAAAATCTCTTGAAATTACTGTGTGTCACCCATATCTCTATTTAGTTCTGTTAGTAACTATTTTATGCATCTTGGTACTCCATTATTTGATACATGTGTATTTATAGACTTTCTTCGTATTGTATTAAGCTCTTTATAATAATGTGTTCTTTATTAATTTTACCTTTTTAAATTAGAATTAGTCTATTTTATCTAAAAGGCATAGCTGTCACTGACTTTTTTGATTGCCATGTGTTTGTAGGGGTTGTATTTAGCTTTGGATTCTTGCTTGTCCTCTAGTCAGATGGGTTTCTTGTAAATGGAAGAAGGATGGACTTTGTTTTGATTTCATTTAGTAATACTATGCCTTTTGACAGGTGAAATCAAGTCATTTACTTTTAAGGTGATTATTGAAACAAATTTTCATTGCTATTTTTTAAATTGTCTTAATTTTTTGAAGTCACTCCCTTTTGTTTTGAAAAAACATTTTCATTGTCTTACATGTTGCTTCTCTTAATTTTTGTTTGACTTTTCTACTGAAGTTCTTATATGATGAACTATTTATGGGAACTGTTATGAGTCTGATCTCAAATTTATTCTCATAGGCCAAATTGTTTTGTCCTCCATTCTATGTAATTTATGTAATTGTTTATGTTTGGTTGCTTTCTAAACACCCATTCATCACTTCCTTCTTCTGTGTCTTCATGCTGATAATATCTTTTTAGTTTTTGGTTTTCAATAAAGTTTTTTACCCATCCTTGTTTTGAGACTTAATTGGCTGGAAAGCTTTGTAAGTAGTTGTTAATATCCCCTGCATTCCCTCCTTGCTTGATGTGTTTCTATCACCTTAGCTGGCAGTTCATTTTGTGTTCCCTTACCCTTTTTTCTCTTGATATCATTGACTTTCATTAGGTTTTCATGTGTTGACATGTGATGCTCTGGTATTACTCTGTTTGGAAATCATTCGTTCTCGTGGCTTAATGTGTCTGGTTTGTTTACCAAATTGAGCTGGTAATTGAGTTCTCACCAATTACATCTTTAAGTGAATTTTCTATACTTTTTCTTTTCTCCTTCTGGGAATCCCAGTAAATGGATGTTATTTCTATGCAGGTTATCTCTAAAGGGTGCCTATGCTATTTATATTTTTATTTTACTTTTTCAGCCTTTATCTGGTTCCATTCTTATTGTCCATATTTTTATTTTTAATTCAGTGAGTATTGTTATCTCTCTTACCTTGAATTTCTCCTCAGGAACATTCTGTAGTTCTTCTGTTTTTTTCTTATTTCTTATTCCAGTATTTGCAATGTGTTCTTCTGTCTCGTCCTTTTTAATTTTTATGTATTGTAATAGGGTTGTACTTTCAAACACATGATTTTGCATTTATTGATGTAATCAGATTATTATGCCAGCAAGGATCAGTGGATTGATAGGAACCCACACGATAGGACACTGGTCAGCTATTTACAAGAAGTATCAGATTCAAGATCTCTACCCTGCTGTGGAAGCAGTAGTTATATGTGGCAGGGATGTACAATGATTCCCTCATCCTTTTTTTTCTGTAATTAATTTTACCTAAGATAATATGCAGGTACCCCATCAGGTATTGCCACATAGTATATCTACCATCACCTCACCTATATTTTATCACCTTAGACCACTGTGCTTCCTTCACTCTTTATTCTTTCTCCTCTCCCGTTCCCCACCCCTTTGATGCTTGAGTTCTTTAGTCAGATCTAAGGGGTTTTTCAGCTTGTCTTTATCTGACTATTAATTTAGTTATTTTATATTCTACCTGTTTGTGATGTCATCAAATATTTATCTTTCTCCTTCTGACTTAATTTCACTTAGCATTATCCTTTCAAGCTCAGTCCAAGTTGTTATAATGGTATGAGTTTATTGATAATTGCGTAGTATTTCTTTGTGTATATGTAAACTATACACATCCTCTTGTCCACTCATCTGTAAACATCCTCTTGTCCACTCATCTGTTCTGGGGCACTTAGGTTGTTTCCATAGTTTAGCTATATATAGTAAATAGTGCTGCAATAAACATGGGGAGTGCAAGTTTCCTTTTTAATCAGTGTTTTGAAATTTTTGGATAGAGACCTAAGGGTAGAGTTACTGGGTCAAATGGCAGATTCATGTTTAATTTTTGATGCC
This sequence comes from Galemys pyrenaicus, assembly GCA_019455555.1. Lineage (NCBI taxonomy): Eukaryota > Metazoa > Chordata > Mammalia > Eulipotyphla > Talpidae > Galemys > Galemys pyrenaicus. The sequence goes on from JAGFMF010011673.1 coordinate 6,428,833, forward strand.
TCCGTACTGCTTTTCATAAGGGCTGGGTCAGTTTGCAATCCCACCAGCAGTGTAGAAGGGTTCCCTTTTCTGCATGTCCTCACTAGCAGTTGTTATTTCTGGTATTTTCACTATCTCACAGATTTGAGATGGCATCTCATTTTCACTGTGGTTTTGCTTTGCATTTCTGTGAGGATAAGTGATGAGTAATTTTTCATGTGCCTGTTGGTCCTCTGTCTCTCTTCTTGGAGAAATGTATCTCTAGCGCTCTTGCCCATTTATTGATTCTGTTATTTTTTTTCTTTTCGTTGAGTTGTCTGATATATTTATAGATCTTGGATACCAGTCCCTTGTAAGATGTATGACATGTAAATATTTTCTCCCATATGTTTGCATGATTTCATTAAGAAATACATGTAATTATTAAAAAAATATATATTCAGCCAAGTACTTGGTAGTGGCAGCTCATAAGAATGATAGTTTATCTTCCATTTATTATCCTTTTGTGTGCCTCCCATTTCCTTCCAGTGTTGCTTGGTGTTTGATAGTCTATTTAGTTTCTTCTTAGAGTACATAATTGGGTATCATCATCATTTTTTCTTTTCCATTATGAATATGAGATGAGAAGTTACAGGTATATTATAATTTTGTGAATCCTAGTATACACTTATTTAGTAAGTTGGGTGCATACATTAAAAAAGAATTACAGCCATTTGAATTTCATTGAACTAGCTCAGGTGTTAAGAAGAGCTTTATCTGAAGCTCTGTATACTTTAGCTTACTGTAGCATTTGAAAACTGAATATCACTTGAGCTTTACTTAATTTTAATTTTATAATTTTGAAAAATCACAATTTAACCATATTTACTTAATCTGTAGACATTGGTCTGAAAGTTTACATTTGAACATTCTCAGCTGCAGAATTTGTTTGTTTTAATAAAGGACCATTTTAAATGCTTTTGTTAGGAAAAAACTATATTTTACTTTTAGATAAATCTACTTTAAATCTGTTGGCATTCATATGTACATGAACTTTTTTCCTAATTTTTCCAAATGCTGAATAATTTTGTTTATGAAATTGTTGAAATATAGGGAAAGCAAAGGATCAGACAGAATAAAACCAGTAACAAATCCTAAAAGTCTCACTGCAGAATTGAGGCTACCAGCAGGTACAGAGAAAGTTGGAAAGCAGGCTGTGGAAAGGGCTTAATGGACCATGGTAGAAGACTATAGATGCCTTAGTGGTGAGTGTGGTGTAGTAACATTTGGAAGGGTGTGATCCTATATTTCCGATTTATACAGAGAGATAGGGCAATAAAAAAAAAAATCTGTTGGCATGATTATGAGGCCTGTTATTTTTGCCTTAATCTAAAGTATTTCTTAATTATTATTTTTATTATTATTTTTTGTCTACTTGATCATCTACCCATTTTATCTTTTAAAAAAATAAATATTTTTTCAATGAAACTCCTTTAAATTTTCTTGTTTGTGTCCACTAAAGCAGTGGCTTTGGTTCTTAGGGATCAAATGTAGGTAACTTCTGGCCTAATACTTTCAGTACTTTGTGAGGTGAGTGTCTTACTGGTTTGATTCCATTTCACGCATTCATACTTTGCCTTCCCTACAGTTGTGGTGTTTATACTGTCAGCTTTTATTAAGATGAATTATGATAATTTCCATACAGCTGGTTGGCAGTTGTGGGAGTTTACATTATCAAAGCAAAACTCAGACTTGTTCAGTCAATTCAAATGTCAATAAAACATTTGTTACTTATTTTCAGTTATATCATTGGTTATAATTTATACTTAGAATTGAAAATGTTAACATGTGTAACTGAGTTTGTTTTAATTAAGTGTATAATTAGGCTAATGAACCTTGTAAAAATACAGTGGTGCAATCCTTAATATAATCTAAGCAGTTAAATTTCTAATTATGCATCCCAAATCATGTACAGACATGTAGCATTTTAGTAGCTTTGCTTTGTGTGACTGTATTCTTCTTTCTTGCCTTTTTTGTAAGAAATATTGTTCAAAGGCCATGATAAAATGCTTAAAAGAAATTATGTATATATTTGAATATTTTTATATTAGGGAAATTATTCAGGAGTGAGACATCTACATAGTAGACATAGTATTTTCCCCATAGTTTTGAAAAAGGCATGAGAAATCATAAAAGTGAAGTGAGGTTGAGAATATTTCAGATTTACCCAGAAAAAAACTATTTGCTGAAAAACCTTCTGTTTCATGTTAGGTTTATGTTAGATTTATAGAGGAGGTAAAAAAGGAGGTTCACTTTTACATCCCCTTAAGTCATGATTTCATAATCTGGTCTCCCACAACAATAAATACACCAGGAATTCTCCGTAAGTCTGATAGCACTGCCAGTTTGAGGTGATTCTCTCTGAACTCTTTCCTCAAATGCAGCTCGGCCCAACTCCCCTTTTCCCTCTGCTCTCTCGTGGTTTTTTTTTTTTTTTTTTTTTTTTGGCAAAGTGGTTTCTTTTTCTGATGGAACATGATTGCCCCTCATAAGAAATTCTGTACTAACTCCCAGGAAGGGAAACTATTCTCTCTTTTAGCACATTAACCTCCTAAGATATCCTGAACTTCATTAGGTTCAATTATTTTTTTTCTCTAATAAAAGTGCTAGAGGACAAAACACTGTAGACTGTCATTTCTTTATTAATTCAGAACAAGTTTTTAGTTACTGACTGGCTGAATTAGCAAAATATGTGATCAAAGTTTGTTTTCAGTTTATAAAATTTGAGATACCTTTATTTATTGAATGTGAGGGAGGAGGGAGGTTTGGAGATATGTTTGCACACAGGGTTTTTTCCAGGGCCATGAAAGTATCCATATTTGTTCCTGTTGATTTTTCTTCAGAGGGTACTTTTCATTCTGTCTAGCTGTTACGTTCTCAGTTCAATTTTCCTACGAAGTTTTTTTTATAGTTCATTCTCATTCCTTTTGTAATCATTTTCACCTAGTGAAGCAAATGAGATAATTTTATAGATTGTATCACTTTACTTTTAAATTAATTCACTCTTTTTGAGACAATGATTCTAAGTGTGGTCAAATACTTAGAAATCAGCAGGATGCTAACTTCTTAAATCAGTTTGTTCCTTTGATTCCCTGATCAGTTGCAGTTTCACTTGGTAAATTTCTTCTTCATTGCCTCATATCTTCAATTCCATCAATTTCTGTAGTCTATTGCAGAAAAAAGGATTCTGAGGTTTTTGACTATTTAAAACATTGACTTCAGAAGATTCCTTTTAATACATTTTTTATGAAATTATGAAATTACATTAACGATTTGTAAAATTTTTCCTGTATGTTAGAATTGATTATTGATTAGGTACTAAATGAAGGCTTATTTGGAATGACAAGCCATTTAGTAAAAGAACCATATCCTTTTTTTTAAAACTGTAGATTATTATTCTAGAATATTTCACTGAGCAAAAGCAGGGAGGAAAAAGGAACTAATATTAAATATTGAACATAAATTCATAGATAATCATTTGAACCATGTTGATACCCCTTGTAGAATTAAATTACAGTTTTCCAAGTTATGTTAAACTATCAAATGCTGAATGATTTAATCAGGGATAAATTCACAAATTTAAATGAATAATTAATTCTAGTTTACTGGTGGATAATGTGCAGTAAACATAGGTTTTACAGGTTGTTTTTAACTACATTTATTTTTAAACATAGTTTATAAAACATCTCTAAATATAGTCTGTGGCTATTTTAGAATATGTGAAATGTTTTTGAGTATGTAAAAACATAACTATTAGTCTCTTTAGATTGCAGAAATATAACTACACTGAGAAATTACTCATATTACCAATTAAATGGATTGACTGTTGGTCAGGCATGTTTTTATTTCAGATGCGTTTTCAAAAATTGTTCTTGGTGTGCAGATGAAGGAAGCTTTCTTAGCAAGAGGTGTGATTTCACATGTATGGTTACCTTATGATCACCAGGTTTTTTCCAAGCTGCTCTTATATGTGGCTTCTTGGAAGTAGCCAAATGTCTTCTGCTTCCAGTTTTATCAGTAACTTTTAATTTATTTACCAAAATATTCTTCTCATTCAACAAAATCATAGGTGTATTTTAATAATTTGATTTCTCAGGTAAATCACTGAGTTTTAAAGTTTAAATGTAGATAGAAGGAAACTTAAATAGGGAAGTCTCTGGAGATAGATTGCTTGTGATGGTACTTTACAATTACTTAATTATTGTTGTAGCATATTATAGATTCTCTTCCTTCCAAATATAGGCTGAGAACATTAAGTGCTCATGCAGCTATGTTAATGTACTTTATTCTTATTTCTGTGCTGAGTTAATAATTAGAAATGCCTACATAATGTTTTTATAAAGTCGGTTATATTTTTAGATTCTTACACTAGTAGGTGCTAATTGTCAAATGGTGAAATTACAAAATCTAATTTAAATATTGTGGGGTTTTTTTTGCATGTTTTTAGACTTGATGCGAGGGAAATCACAATGCCTCTTTAGTACATTTAATAATAAAAATTATGATGATATTAAGCAGTGACTATAAATATTCATGAATGAAACAGGACTATCTCTCAAAATGAGCAAAAATAAAGTGCTTTAATTCAGTGCCTTTCCATTGGATCATATGTTTGGTATGAATAATATCTTTAGTGAAAAAAATATGAATCTTAATATTGTCTCACTTGTATGTTATTTTACTAAGCTGATAAGAAATGTAAGACTCACTTGGCATAGCCAAACTCAGTTATTCATTCATTCATTCATTTATTTTTCATTTATCAAGACCTTACTACTAGTTAAATGTTTGAGTATATATTGCTGAATTCTAAATTCTCTATTGAGAATTCTGTAATGAGAATTCCTAAATTCTCATTCTATCTTCCAGGAAGATACAATGCCATAGTAGAGATGAGATGTGCACAATAGTAGCATTAATAGTCTTTGTGTGGGTCTCAGACTTTTCTTTTAACCTGAAGTTTCAGTTAACATTGAAGAGCTGAATGGTGACTGGCATTCTTTTTAGCTGTCACTGGCTTTCTTCTGTTTTTCATCAGATGGTAGTAAAGGATCAACTGAGAAACCAATCGAGCTTTAAAATTGAGAATATTAGACACTATCAAATTCAGATACCAATTATGGAATGTGTTCTCTTATTCCATCTTTTTTTCTTTCCTTCTAAAATGTACAAGGCACTGAGGCTAGCCTTTCCTTCTTACCTTTTACCTTCCCTGGAAGGCAGGGGTAGCCATCTGCAGTTTATCCACGAATGCATGCTTATACATGCTCCACACTGCAAAATCCACTGAACCATCAAGCAAGCTGTGTGATTCATTTTTAAGCATAGAGTATATGGTTTGTTTCAGGGAAAAAAAAATATTGACATGCCTGTAATAATGATTTCTTATTTATTGAGAGGAGGCATTTCTACACGTCATTTATACTGTTATGATTTTTGCGTTGCTATTTTAAAATGTATTAAGAGATATTTTATGTGCCTCTTTATCAGGAAGTCTTTATAATATCAACATTAATATAGTAGGAAATTGTGTATAGTGGAAATATTACATGTGTAATAATTTGCATTCTTAATGTTCCAGAACCCTGGGGTTATTAGTAAAACGATTGGAGAAAGGTGGTAAAGCTGAACAAGAAAACCTTTTTCATGAGAATGATTGCATTGTCAGGATTAATGATGGTGACCTTCGAAACAGAAGATTTGAACAGTAAGTGTGTACTAGCTGTTGTTATCCTTTTATGCTTAATGCATGACAGAGTGCATTCAATTGAAGTGCTTCAAGCAACATATCTGTGATCTCTGTCTGTACACTGGAGAGAAGTATTTTCAGCCATTATCTAGCTTTTAAAATTTTAATCAAACTCCAGGTAATTACTACCATTAGGCCATATATCAAAATGCCCTCTGACTGATAGAGTGCTTCTGAAAAAATTCTGGACCCAATTTAGGCTTTGCATTTTTGCAACTTTGTCACCTTTCAGAAAATTGAGCAAAATGCTAATTTTTATTATATTTTAACTCACATTTCAAGTTTGTTAAGCATAATGTCTCTCAGTACAAATAAGCAGTGAAAGCTTCTTTGAACCACAGATTTGTGCATATTCATTTTCTTTTTCCTGCTGCAAGTCCTTAGTCAATTAAAAACGTAATATGTGTCCAGTTATTATAAAACCAGGCAAGAGTGGGCAGAAATCCTTAGGTCTTACTGTGAGATGCCATAGTAGCACTTAGTAGCACATAGTAGCACATAGTAGCCTGAGATGGAGGGGCTTTGAGCACTGGTCATGGCATGGCACCAGGACCAATCACTCTTAACATTTTGGCTGTACTTTGAGGTTGCACTCTTGTTTTTGAGATTTTTGGACATAAACAAGTTAATTTTGCTGATAAATACGTGATGAGTGACTTTTTACGATTTTCTAAGTACAGTTTAGGTACATTTTTCCAAATGTTCAAATGGTCATCATGTAAGGAAATATTTCATGATTTTTGAAAGTCGTATTAGATACTGTTGAGAGAAACTTTTTTTATTAAGATTGAAATTCTAAAGTCTCTGTTGTGCCTAAAACTGTCACTTAATAATTTATATTGTAAACACAGTATTTTATACATATTTGTGTATAATTTTTCATTTTTATTTAGAGAATGAGAAATTTATATTTGGAGAAACAGCTCTGCCCTTATTAGGACTTGCAAACTTGATTGATAAATGCGTTATTACAATTTTCCTTTTCGCTTTCCACAAAGTCTGTCAGTTCTTGTTGCTTAATTAGTATACTTAATTAAACTCATAATATCTTCTCATCTGCCAGTCTTAATTTGCTAATTTTCCATTCTTTCTCAAACCCAGAGCACAACATATGTTTCGCCAAGCCATGCGTACACCCATAATTTGGTTCCATGTGGTTCCTGCAGCAAATAAAGAGCAGTATGAACAACTATCCCAAAGTGAGAAGAACAATTACTATTCAAGCTGCTTCAGCCCTGACAGCCAGTATATTGATAACAGGAGTGTGAACAGCGCCGGGCTTGCGGCCTTGCAGAGAGCTCCCCGCCTGAATCACCCATCAGAGCAGATAGACTCTCACTCACGACTACTACCTCAGAGCTCACATCTCTCGGGAAAACCACCCACAGCTCCACCTCCAGCTCCAGCACCACTACCCCAAAATGTATTTAGTACAAATGTAAGCAGTGGCTATCACACCAAAAAAATAGGCAAGAAACTTAATATCCAGCTTAAGAAAGGTATGCCCATCTTGTTTTTATTTTATGAAATTATTTTAACCCAAAACATGCTTATATCCCATTATGGGAAAACTGATATAGATGGTTTCTGAATTATTTAACATTGCATTTTTTTTATGCTTTTCACATTCAGTTTGTTATATAAAAATAAAATGTGAAAGTTTAGGGAATGAGCTTTAAAATTATTTTTCTGTGAAGAAGGTATTCGTGACTGCTGAAGTAAAATTTTTGGCATGGAAGTAAATGATTTCAGGATGTTGTTATCAAATGCTGTAAGACAGTAGTGGGGATTTGACTGTTTTGATTGACCCACTTTATATTCATCTATAACCTTAAAGAGGATTTTGAGATCTTCTATTTCAATACTCATTTTGGTGATGGTAAGTGATTTATTTGCTTGGAGCTCTCAGTGGTCCATGGTCTCAGTGGTCCATGGTATAGACCATGAAACCAGCCATTGAATCCTTTCTCACAATAGTGCATTGCTTCCCTTCCTTAAGGTGACAATGGACATTGTAATAGGGGTTTCTGATTTTTATTGCATATACCTGTTATCAATTTATTTAGTATCCTCTTCCCTCAGACTACAGATCCTTATACCAAGGAAGCATGCTTTTCAACTTCCCCTATGACTCAGAGGAGATCGCTAGACTGACTTTTAGATTTCCATTTCCTGTCTCCTCCAGCCACTAAAATATGCTTTTGCTGTTAATCATCTCTTTTAGATTAACATTTTGATATATATTTAATTCATGTCTTTCAGTGCATTATTTTAAAAGTTTAACACACAGAAGTTGAGTGTTTTCCTCAGGTCACGTGCTGTTGACTGCAGATTCTTATTGGAACATTTTCTATTTCCTGGTATTGAGACTGTTTTTCATTCTGTTTGATGGAGAATTTACAAGGTTGTAAACTCTGAGTCTGTTTATCTTTCTAAATCATATTCATTGTATGAATTTCAGATGAGCCACAATTACTGATTTTTAAGCATCAGATAGGTAGGTGGTTGACATGAGCAGGAATTGCCAGCTTATTTCCATTTTTGAAAACTGACAAACACAGAGGCATATCAGCATAAACCTCTTTTACTTCTGAATATTTCTACAAGAGGGAACTATAGATGTTCTTTATTTCTCTCTACTCAAATAATGGGCCCTAAATTTTTAAGGAAAATCATATCAAGAACCACAAGTAGACTTATGAAAAATAATTCTTTTGGGTATTTGAGTAAAGGCAAAATATTTTTCTCGGTCACTGTCATTAAGATACTAGTTCGTAAACATCTCTTCCCCTTTAAAATGACTTTAATTATTGTTTTACTTAATATATATTTGCAGCTTATGACAGAATATGAACTTTTAATGAAATAAAATTTTACTTGCCATTAAAAGACTCATTCTTTTGAACAAAGGAATTTTTGTTTTAATAGCATTTAAAATATATTTTTTGTGAGATAATTTAGAGAATATTAGTAAGGAAATTTAATTTAGAGACTATTAGTCAGTATTAGGAAAGAAGAAACAATGATCTTTTAAACATTTTCTGACCCTGAATAATCTAGTGATATAAAATATTATATACCTATTCTTAATTTAATTTACTAAAATCATTAGAGTACATGATAAGAGGTACAAACTGCCTGAAGAATTTGCTAATAATCAGAAATATTATTATGAAAAATAAATTTTATTAAGAATGATGAAATGTGATTGTTTAGCACCAAATACATACTTTTTAATGACGATTGTGTCAGAATAGATCACACAATATAGCTAACAATAGTTTTGCTAAACATTGTTATATTTACAACTTTTAAGGAAGCAAAAGCATAGGGTATGTCAATGCTAATCTTCAAATTCATTTCAGTGAGAACTGACACTCTTTGAATAACAGTTCTTCATAACAGAAATCTATTTTAAGTACTAAAAAATGAGAGCTCTGAACTATAACTATTCTGTGGCATAATTTTGAAGTAAGTCATATAACATGACACAATAGAATATGCCCCCAGTGTATTTGCTTCCATAATTATGATTTCTTAATATTTATTGCCATTTTGGCATTCTCAAGTTCCTTGCTCTTTTATAGAAATTAGCTTTTTAATAAAGTTAGAGGAGAAGGTCAGTAATCTGTTTCAGTCAATGCAAAATGTTTTGTTGGCTTTTCTAAATGAAAATTGATATCTATTTATCTTTCTATTAAAGGTCAGTGCCTGAACTTTTAACTTACTGATTTAGGGGTTATTGCTGATATTTTAATAGTATTGAGATTCATAAAAACAGTTTTTGTAGTATATACAATTTAATATTTCAAAGGTGGAGAATAATTTAAAATTCTTTGATAAGAAATGTTATTGCATGTCATTAGAGTTTCATGGAAGCAGAGAGACATATGGAAAAGTCCCAACAGAATAATTAGGAGAATTTCATATAAGACAGTCTGCCATCCAGGTCTCAAAACAGAAGACTTAGGGAATTAACCATCCAGGCACATTAAGGTAACTTCAGACTTAAAGTAAATTAATATTTAGTTACTACTTGAGAATTTTTACAGTAGATTTTGTTGCTAGTGTATCTATTGAGCTTTTTTTATTTTCACTTTTTTTTAAACCACATTTTGTCCATATTTGTATGTTTATTAGATTTAAATCTTTTAGTTTTGTTACAGTATGTATGGCAAGAAATAACTTTTTTAAAAGGTCTGGTAGAAGATAATCATTAGAAGTTTCATAAATTTTTTTTGACTCATTAGAAATTTATCTTCACATGTTGAGAAGTACAATATGGTTTGTTGCATGTGAGTTTTATCTACCACCCTTTTCCTACACTGCATTAAGTTTATAAAACTGTCTATTAAGAATGCTGCCACACAGTATAGAATTTAAATTCTACAAATCAGCAGAGTGAATTATAAATACCTCATTAATTTTGGTACCTTTGAACATAATATATGATCCTCACACTTGTTATTCATGGTTTGTGATAGATTCTTCATGGAGAAATTTACCTTTTGTTTTGTTTTTGTGAACTGCACATGGTAAGATTTGGGTGAAGTAGAGGAGAACTAGACAGAGAGTAGGAGTCATCTGGTTTTGCTTTGAGTAATTCTAGATTAGAGAGTCTTTATATTACTTTTCCATCTCTTGAATACCTGTCTTTCTCTTTCTCCTACCTTTCAAATCTATACAATATTACTTTATATTCGAGGTCCTTGGTTTTAACAGAAATTTTTTTTTCTTTTTTTTTTAACTTAGAGGTGTTAGGATTATTTTCCTATAGACCTATCTAAGATTTTTTTTTTCATGTATATTTGTGCATTAACTTTCTTCTGTCATTGAGGAGGTTGCTATTTCTACTTAAATTAATGGATTTTGATATATAAACTATTTAAATCTTCTAACCCAAATCTATTGTAACTTTTAAATTATTGTCAGAAATGTAGTCCATTGTAAAAGTTATGAAATGTCAAGTTCAGGTAGAAAGTAATTACAAATCCTTTATGTATGTCACACCTGTAAAATGCAAGATATTTTATTTACTTTGTTGTTTCTGTTATCTATTTAGGTACAGAAGGTTTGGGGTTCAGCATCACTTCTAGAGATGTAACAATAGGAGGCTCAGCTCCAATTTATGTGAAAAACATTCTTCCAAGAGGTGCTGCCATTCAAGATGGCAGACTGAAGGCAGGGGACAGACTTATAGAGGTAAGTGATTTCCAAGTAAGAAGTTCCATGACTGTTATAAAATTATACTTCATGGGTCACTTGTTAACATTTCCATAAAGTAGGAAACTGGATTATATATTTTAGCAGAAATATGTATCACAAAACAATGTATTTCTCTTTTGATTTTACATTTTCCCATGTTATTTGATGAGAAATACTTTGTATTTAAATTACTCATTGAATTTTAGTTCCTGAAACATTTGGTTTATTAGATAACATTTCATGCAAGCACAATGCCTCTTAGGTTATATTTCTAGATGGCTTTACATTTTTGTCTGTCAATATTGAAATGCTATCCACTTTGTAATTAGAACAAAGATAAATGAGGTAAATGAAAACAGTGTGTCTTTATGAGATGAACAAGAAAGTTTTGAAATAGCAGCATGGAGATTGAATTGAGACATAAACATCAAATGTAAGACAAAAAAGTTAAGTACTGGGTTGTCAGAAAAATCATGATGTATTTTTTCTGTTTTTCAAGTGAAAATGTGCTGTGACTTTTCAGACAACCCCCAATGGTTAGGTAGAATTTTCATTCTGTCGCTTATGAGTGTTTAGTTAGTTAATTTTGAGACTAACTTTGACACATATAGACATATATATTTTCTGTTTATGTGAATGTTTGTACATATAGAAATGGAAGAAAGATTGACCTGGATTTCTTTAATCTTCCTCCTTTCCTTTCTGTTACATGTAAAGTGCAGATAGAGGTTCAATAAAGGAAGGGCTTGAACACAGATTAAAGTCATGGTGTTACTTACAGAAAGGCTCACTTTCCTTGCAAAGTAAATTGAGTAGTATTAGTCCAAGTTTGCAGATGTAGCTTGTTTTATTTGGTAAGAGACGCAACTAAGACTAAAATCTACTCCTCTTTGCCTCTAAATAAAAAAAAAAAAAAAACACACCCAAAATAAATGAAATATGCCCTATTGTCTCTGCCTTGCTTCTCTCCCTCTCACGTTGCAACTTTCTTTTTAAAGAAAAGATTTTTAAAGAAAGATTCCTTTCTTTTTAAAGATAATCACTTTATTTTAAAATTTCTCTATCATCACATAATTGCATTATTTTCATTATGTCCCAAGCACTAAGGAAATTTTTTTCTTCCTTTTTGTGCAATGGGAAATACCTGCAACTTTTGTTTCTTCAAAGTTGCTCTTTATTTTCTGTAGCTATCAGCTCTCTCTTAAAAATGAAATTTTTTTGGTATCTTTAAATTTCTAGTTTTTTTTTCTAGTATACTTGCATAGTACCAATAATTTTTTGAGTAATTTTTTAGAATGTCTGGAATATTTAGAATCATAAGGTATATTTTTATTGTCTAGAACTTTTTCTTTACCTTTATATGAATTTATTATTTGCCTATTTGCAGCCATTCCTTAGTAATATTACACTGTGTTACATAAGGTGGTTTTTCGCAAACAGAAATGTTTCAAAACATTTCCAGTGCATGAAAACTTTGATATCATAATTTAAGTAATATACTAATAAACCTTGAAAAAAGGTATTTTTATTTAAAGATATTAATACAGAACATTATTTTCAACTCTCATTTCTGTAAATATAAAGTGTTTTCTGATCATTTTATTATTTTTTTGTACATGATTTTGAGAGTTCCTATGAATGGGTCATTTCTAATTTCTTTTTTTCTAATAGAATTCTCTTATAACATTGAAAAATACTGAGATTATTCTACTCCTATCCCTCAAAGATACTATTATTTTTGTAGAGATTTTTAATGTAAAAGGAGATTTTTAATGTAAAAAGAGATTTTTAATGTAAAAAGAGATTTTTAGGGATAAAAAGTTATCTGTGTATTTTTAAGGGCCATTCCCTATGAAAGCCATATTTTTGATACCTGTGATACACAAGCCATCAAGGAATAGCCAGTAAGCTTTGTGTTGACTTGACATTTAGGTACATTTGTTTAATAGTAATTACTTGCTAAATGCTCTGGTAATTGTAGATTTTGTTTTATTGTTGAGTACGAAAATGTTAACATCTATCCACTTCAATTCTAGTGGCCTGGTCTATTTCTTTATTAGGCACAAAACCTCTTTGTTTCTAGATTGTGGCAGAATTTGCTGTGAAATGAGTTATGTAATATAGCAGACATGATCTTCCCAGAATATGTGTCTTTTCCTCTGTTAGCTTTTTGCCTGGAAATACAGTATACAATTTTTTGGTTTTGTTTGTTTTAGGTAAATGGAGTAGATTTAGCAGGCAAGTCCCAAGAGGAAGTTGTTTCCTTGTTGAGAAGCACCAAGATGGAGGGGACTGTGAGCCTTCTGGTCTTTCGCCAAGAAGATGCCTTCCACCCAAGGGAACTGGTGTGTAAATTTAGAGTAGATGAAAGATTTCTGATGTACATGAGCCACTGATTTGTGGCTGCCTGATGGCCAGTGTTTGAGACATTTTCTAAACATTTTCTGTATCTTATACCTCTTTCAGCTTTAACTTAATATAAACATTCTATTCTCATATTCCTTCAGCCTAGAAATATATATCTACAATGTTGAGTGTAAGGGTATTTAAAAATCAGATTGCAGGAATATTTCCTAGGACAGCAAATGTTTATTACTGAATGCTTTCAAATGATTCATTTAATACAGAGACATTGATTTTTTTTTCATAATCATCATTTCAAAATGTATTGTTGAACACTTGCTATCTTCTCCAGCACATATGATAAATTTTCATTATTTCATATTTTCATAGTACATGTAGCTAAGCCAAATAAAGATGATTGCTTATTTTATATGTAAATGAGTACCTCAGGTAAAACTTGTTATTGAAAATAGAAGACCTAAGTGACAATAAGTCCCATGGTCATTAATAACTAATATAGGCATTATTTGAAATTACAGAAGGAAATGAAAGATGTCAGTTTGCAAACATTCCATTTACTTTCTATACATATATAGTAAGTCTGTTATATAGGGGTTATTGGCATAGTTTTGGTGTGAATTAAATATATATATTTATATAGTTCTGAAATTTTTAATGTGGTAAGGAAATTATTTTACTTTAGGTATTAACTTATCAAAACAAATTCTAGTTGGGCCAGTTTATAACATTTTACCTCTCAACTAGCTTTTATCTTTTTCTAAAGATCAAATAGTCATATATACCTGAGTGGCAAAGTTTTATGGGCACAAATCCCAATTTGTCATTTGGCCATAATTTTCTTTGGTTATTCATTAAAGTATGATAGTTTTATGATTAATAATTTTTTTCTTTTATTATAAAGCAGATAAATTTTAGTCATAGGAATAGCCCACTCTTGTTTATACACAGATCAAAAATTCACTCTATTATAGAAATTTTGGATCATAATAGGGCTGAAATGTGAACACTTGTGTTTAAATATAATTTAGAAATTATAAAAACTTCATTTCTATTTTAAATTGTTTGATGCATTTTTTTCCCCTCAATTTAAATTCAGTTTTGCCTTTTCTCCCCACTGTTATCCAATTTTGTGCTTAAAATGCCACCTGATCCTAAATCTGGAGATGTCTCTATTAAATTGTAAATGAGCACTTAAAAAAAAATACTAAGCTTTAGATGTGATTTGATGAAGCTTTATGTCTTAACTCACTATATCTAGGCCTGGGTAGTAGTTAGCATTATTAGATTGCCAAAGATTAAACACTGCTCTTAAGCAGCCTTTCCAGAGTTAGTGCCAACATATAGCGATCCTTAGGTTATTCAAGTTCTTCTTGTCCAATTTTGATCTTGCAGGCTTCTGTTTTTCCCTTCTGCTGCCTACAGTTTTTTCTTGGTTATTTAATTTATTGCTTGTGAGCTTTTCATTAAGGAGTGTGCCAGTGTGCCGTCAGTCTATTATTCACGTTGCAGCTGCTTTTTAAGATTTAAAAGAATAAAAATCCAAAAACGTAAAGGGAGCATTTAAAATGACTTTGAATCCAATTAACGAAGCTCTTTCTGTCTTTTGGGAGTGTTTGTGTTTAAATTATGTCTAAAGTGAAATACTTTCATCGATATATATTTTTATTTTTATTTTTATTTTTTTTTAAAGATTCATTTATTTATGCATACAAGCACTGGGGTACAGGCCAGAGGTGTGGGGGTTGGTGAGAGGATTCACCACAGAGAGCGGGGAGCAGAACAGGCAGATGGACTAAAGTACACTGCTGAGGGGAGCAGCGGGCAAGGCAGGAGAGGTCTGCCGCGCCATATGGGTCCCCTCCCTGGCCGGCAGCAGGGATCGAACTCGTGCTGCAGTGGCTGCGGTTTGCTTCATAGTGCGTTGCTTAACCCACTGCGCCACCAGGGAGGCCCTCGATATATATTTTTAAAAAAAAGTCATCTATCACTATTTAAAAGAACTCTATAACATATAAAATGTCCAATTTTATAACTTGAGTATTATTTTAAATATAATCCTTGTGATTCAGACTCAGATTCATACTGTTATTGTTTCTGGTCTAGCTACTAAATTATAATAAGCTTTATGACTTAGAATTAGTTGAACAAACTAAAAATCTATGTGAGAAACAGTGCCACAAATAGCAGTTTTGTGAGATTTGTTTTCCTCTAAAAAGAAGTTCACAATTTACTATGAATAAGCAAGAAAAAATTTACATTTTGAAAAATTTCTTAAGATAACCCCCACACAACACAATAATAAAACCACATCAGTGACAGTTGGAAGCTCCAATAAACTGTCATATATAATATAATCACCCTCTATATGTTTGGTGGATTTTAAGAACCAACAAAATTTCCTTTAACGTAAAGCTTTGTGTCCCTGTATGTTGAAGATGGCTTTGGTCAGTCTGTATTTATGTTTTTCTTCAATTCTTCTAGAATGCAGAGCCAAGCCAGATGCAGATTCCCAAAGAAACGGTAAGAGCTTTGTGTTTTGCAGGATGCAGAGACATTTGAAATATAAATGGAACTAATTTCTTAATTAGACATGAAGTTATTAGTCCTTCCTTTTCCTTGCTTATAATAGATACTCTATACGTTTATTAAATTCCAAGGTACTCTTATTTTAAGGTGAATTATTGCTATTACCCCTAATTTAAGAGGATGGCTCTTGATTATTAATTATATTTATTTAGCTAGG
Source organism: Galemys pyrenaicus (assembly GCA_019455555.1). Taxonomy (NCBI): domain Eukaryota; kingdom Metazoa; phylum Chordata; class Mammalia; order Eulipotyphla; family Talpidae; genus Galemys; species Galemys pyrenaicus. The sequence goes on from JAGFMF010011673.1 coordinate 6,444,912, forward strand.
GATAAAAAAAGGAGACATTAATTTCTTATTTATACACAATTATAGGAGCCAGACTCGGTAAACTTAGTAAGTAGTCTGACACAAACACAAAGACTTTATGAATTGTGAAATGTTATGTCATACAAATCTACAAAATGAAAAAAGTAAAGGAAACTTGCATCAGGCTAGCAAAACCAGATGTAAAATACAACACAAGAAGGTATCTTAAACAGAAAAAATATATGTCTAGTTAGGCTAAACATAGTAGTTGTCCAAGAAACACAGTTGTAATTAATTATGTAAGTTAATGTAGGAATAATTTCTCTTAATAAAAGTAAAAGTTTATACTTCAGATTAAAATGCAAAAATAATTGAGTCCTATTTGAAAGACAAATTCTAATACAGAGTGAGAATAAAGGAATGAGTTGATTTAGAACAAAATCCTAACCTAATAAAAGTAAGGATTGCCATATCAATCTCCAAAAAAATGACATTAATCTGGATGCTCTGCATGGTGAAAAGAAGTCATGTTCATTTTGACACATAGTACCATCCATGAAAAATTCTAAATTGAGTATCTTTTATACCTTAAATAACAGCATAAATTGTATTATTCTCAAACTGTTAAAATAGAAAATAGAAAATTTAACAAAACCATATTTATAATGCATACTCTTACGTCTTTTCCCAAAGATTTTGTATTAAATAACCCAAAAAGTTAGAATGTGAAGGATTTGAGTAACAATTAGCAGGTTTTGATTTTTCTTTGCACATTTATAAACAAATGACTTTGTATCTAATATATTATCACAACATTTTCAAATATTCCATGTTTATGAAAAGGAAGGCTATCTCAGACCTGAGAGAAAAATCAGTAAACAGCTTTGAAAATATTACACAGTTTTAATTATGCTTTTTATAAAAATTGAAGTCACAGTGATATTTGTGTGTTTGCCTTGTGTGTATGTGAGAATGTAGGTTGAGGGGAAATTGGAGAAATTGATTTTGAAGAGTAAAGCAGAGAACAGGACACTATTCAGTTTAAAAGATGGGTTCATCTTTTTCACCATAGACCAAAATAAATCCTCACTAGTAATGAAAATAAATCAAAAAATATATTAAGAGAATATATGTAAAAGTTTGTGTATATTTGGGGAATGAATATAAAACCACAATCTCATAAGGTAACAAACTGATATATTTGTGTATATGTACTAGAAAACTTCATCAGTCACCATACCTTGAAATATTTTCAAGATAGTCACTAAATGGAGAAAGTATTCTCCAATGGTATTTTCTGGGTGAGAAATACCCCTCTCTTTTTTTTTTTTTTTTTTTTTGAATCTTAGTATCACTGAACTTTTTGGAAGCCCAAATAATAAGTTTTCATATAAATAACATCTATTAATGCTAAGACAATCTGAGATGTAAAGCAATGATAAAAACAGCAAAGTTGTCATGTTCTTTCAAAACATTTAGTCAGTCTTGGGAGGTAATTATGATTAGTTTTGAACTTTTCCATCAGTGATAGTAAGAACAGCCTTGACTTTAAATGTGATATCCTATTTGGAACTGCAAAGGCCATGCTAATGTTCTCACCCATCAGCCTTGTGTTTTCATAATAGCATGCTAAAGTAAATAACAGTTCAGTTACCTTAATGAAAGAAGTGATACACGTATGTATGTGTGTCTGACTTCCTCTTATAATTTTTTCTAAGAGTTTTCTAGCTAAAACAAAAGGTACCATCCTCAACCCGCCCCATGTTTCTTTTTGGTTTCTGTTGGTGCATCCACCATGGAAAACAGAAAAATTAAAATTTGTACTAACATATGATCGAGGAATTCTGGGTATTAAAAAAAATGAAAACACTAACTTGAAGACATATATGCATCCCATGTTCATCGCAGCAATAATTATATATGCCAAGATAAGGCATTTATGTATCCAAAAATGGAGGAATAGATAAAGAAATTGTTATATTTAGATAAAATAGATACATATAGATTTGTATATGTATAGAATTACTATTCAGCCAAAATATAACAAAGTCTTGCCATTTGCAACAAATGGATGTCAAGGGCATTATGCTAAATGAAATGAGACACAGAGTGAAAGACAAATAAATGCCATTTGATCTTTCTTATATGTGGAATCTAAACAAACCCATAGAGTAAGCCCATGGATAGAGGATAGATTGGTATTTACAAGAGGCGAAGTGTAGACTTGGGGGCGAGGGTCAAAAATAAAAGGAAAGAAATATTTCCAGGTTCTCTGCCTCTCTTTTTACCTTTTAATGGCAAATAATTAAATTCAATTAAGTCATAAAAACCTCTAATGTTATTAAAACTATCTTGAGATTATAAGCACCTTGAGAACTGAGAACAGATAAGTCCTAAAATACAATTAATTTGCTTTGTGGCTGATTATCTCAGTGACCCATAACTAATTTAGTCTGAGATTTTTTTTTAAAAAAATTGTCATTTAGGTATAGGTATAAAATAAGGGCCAATTGTTAGTAGACTTTGAATTTCTGAGATGTAAGTTTATTGTATATCTTTTAAATATTGTATTAATGTGAGAGATTAGAAACTGAGTTTTAGATTACACATTTAAAATTGGATAGTAGCCTGAATGTTTTAATGGATGCTCAAGTTCAGTTGCTCCTTTGAAAAGCTAATTCACTTCTCAAAATGCAATCACATGTGAATACACAGGTTAGAGTTAACATTATGTGGGTGTATTAGTTAGAGTTCTCCAGAGCAGAACGATTTAGATGTGTATACAGTGATAGACACTTAAAAGGAATTGGCTCACAACTCATGGAAACTGGCAAGTCTAAATCTGCAGAGTGGGCAGTACCCTTGAGTCTAAGGGGAGATGATGGCACAATTTTAATCCACAGACCTGAGGGCAGACAGCCAGGAAATCCAAGAGTATAGATGAAGCCTAAAAATAGTCAGGTGAAGAATTATACCTTCTTCAAAGAACCTCTGTTATGTCGGTCTTCAATTGATTGCATGAAACCCACCTATCCACATATAAAGGGTTGTCTTTTACTCAGAGTTCAGCCACTTAAATGATAATCTCACCCAAAACACGTGAAAGTTGGTATATTCAATTAAACATTAGTATGAAGTAGTAAATTTACCTTTGACTTTCAGATTTTGAGTTACCTAAGTGCTAGTCTCTTCCTTGTTCTTCAATAGGATTGATAAAAATCTGCTTAGTAAGCACCCCATCCCAAGAATTCTTTGGTAAGATCCATGCAAGAATATAATGGTATGTTTAACATTTCCATGCTATGGATAAAAGTAAAGTTTTTTAAATAATGTAATTTAGAAATGATGATAGACTGAAGAGATGTTATAGTGTATGCTTAAATATCAAATATTCAAAGGAGTTTTAGGTTCTCCCTATAAAACAGCAGAAATGTATTGAGAGGAGTCTTTTGGAATCCTCCCTGAAGATTAGGAGTCATCTTTTTTTTTTTTTTTAAAGATTTATTTATTTATGCACACAAGCACTGGGGTACAGGCCAGAGGTGTGGGGGGTGAGAGGATTCACCACAGAGAGCAG
>JAGFMF010011673.1:6448517-6463388 GCA_019455555.1 Galemys pyrenaicus
CTCCCTGGCCGGCAGCAGGGATCGAACTCGTGCTGCAGTGACTGCGGTTTGCTTCATAGTGCGTTGCTTAACCCACTGCGCCACCAGGGAGGCCCAGGAGTCATCTTGATAAGCCAAATTCAGAAAGATTATTGTCTTAATTTAGAAATTCAATGCCCTAGGCAATAAGCATGGTCATTAACAGGTTCATTTAACTAAAGCTTATAGTATATAAAAAAATTCTATTATAATGACTACTGTAAATTAACAAAACAAAGAAATTACAAATAAAATTCCATTTATGTACAGTAGCAAAAAATAAAATACTTGGAAATAAATTTAACCAAGAAGCTGAAAGATTTGTATACTGAAAGCCAGAAAGCTCTGAGCCAATGAAGAAGATTCAAATAAATTGAAAGATATTCTGTGCTTATGATTTGGAAGTATTAATACCAATAAAGAAAACTAGAGATTCAAAGCAATCCTCATCAAAGTTCCAATGACATTTTTTGCATAAATAGAAAAAACAATCCTAAAATTCACATGAAACCACAAAAGATCTCCAAGAGGCAAAGCAACCTTAAGAATGAAGAACAAAGTCGGAAGCATCATATGTCCTAGTGTCAAATTATATTGCAACATGTGTACTACATAGTTAGTCCTAGGTTGACTATGTCTATACTAAACATGCAGATTTTTTTGCTTGTCATTATTCCTCAAACTCTGCAGTATAACAACTATTCACATTACATTGGGTATTATAAGTAATCTAGGAAACGATTTAAACAGGAGGATGTACATAGTTTACATGCAAATTCTAAGCCATTTAATATGAGGTACTTGAGTCATCTGCTGATTTTGTTATACTTGAAGGTTCAGGAAGCAATTGCCCGTGGATATTGAGGCGTGACTATGTAAGGTCAGTTTCTGAAAGCAGATCGCACCCTATACAACAGGGGAAAGGCCCTCCCCCCTCTCCTGCCCCCCAATGAAGGGTTCTGGAAAAACTGAAAACAACATGCAAAAAGAATGAATCTAATCCCATACTTTATACCTTATACTAAAGTCAGTTCAAGTGAAATAAAGACATGTACCTAACATCTGAAGTCCTAAAACTCCTTAAAGAAAACCTAGGTATTAAGTTTCTTGACATTGGTCGTGGCAGTAAGTTTTGTTCTGTTTTTTTTTTTTTCTTTTTTTGACAAAATCTAAAAAAGCAAAGGCAACAAGAGTGAAAATAAACAAGCAGAACTCAAAAGTTTCTGTATGCACAGCAGTCAACAAAATGAAAAGGCAACATATGTATGATAAGGATTAATATCTAAAATATATGAAGTACTTTACAACTCCATAATAAAATTTTTTTTTTTAATTTAAAAATGGTAAGAACTGATTGTGTAACAGGGTGGTCCCCAGGAAAAGGGGAAGTTCCAGGATCCCGGTCCCACCCTAAGTAGGGTAGAGCTGAGCAGGGATAGAAAAAATGTTGGAGAGGAAATTGGAGGACAGAAGGAAGAGAGGAAAAATGAAGCAGAATAGAGAGCAGCAAGGAGACGTGGAGGAGGCACTTGGAGCAAAGAGACATGTAAAAAAACTACATTTTTTAGTCTTGAACTAGTTAGAAAAATGTGGATGAGAGACCTGTGGGGAACTTAATAATGACAACTTTCATCTTAATTTTAATTTTGCTCTTTCCCTCCCAGATTTGTCTAACTCTTTCTAACCCTTTTCAATGAGTCTCTACTAGAAGGTCCTTTCGACTTGTGGCAGGCTTTTGGGCCTTGCTTTGGGCCAATCCTATTTGGCTGAACTTTTACCCTCAAGGAAATAAGTAACTTTAAATATTTAGTAACCATATTATTTGTCTTTTCTGTATTGTTCCCTGATTGTATTAAAGTTCCTTTTCATTAAAGGCCTTATATGTTTATCTTAATGCAGCAAATGGCAAAACCCATTTACAAAGAACAAGTTTGGAAGTTCTAAAATGCCCCTCTCCCTGCCCTGTAACAAGAGTAAAAATTCCTAAGAATTCATACAAATGGTCATCCATAGGTATGTGAAAAGGTGCTCAACATCAGCAATCATCAGACAAATACAAATTAAAACCACTTATGAAAGATTACCTTTCATGTGTTAGAGTGGTTGTTTTCAGAAACTTAAGAGATAACAAGTGTTCACCAGGATGAGAAGAAAGGAATTTTATCATGTTGGTGGGACTATAAATTGATGCAGCCACTGTGGAAAACAGTGTGGAGACACCTCACTGAATTAAAATTAGAACTACCACATGCTCCAACAATCCCACTTCTGTGCATTTATTAAAGGAAATGAAAACAAAGTATCAAAGGTACTTTATGTTCATTAGAGCATTATTCACAATAGCCAAGATATGTGTCTTGATGAATGAATGGGCAATGAAATACATTATTTTTATATATACATTACTTCTTATATACACAAGACATACTACTATTTATATATGTATTAGTGGGGAATTATTCCTCTATAAGAAAGAAGGAAATCTTAACTATTTGCAATCAGATGGATTAACTTTGAAATAAGTCACACAGAAAAGACAAATACTGTTTTATATCACTTATGTGTGTTAAGTGTATAATCTGAAAATGCTTAATTTATAGCAACACAGACTATAGTAGTGGTCACCAGAGCCCAGAATTGAGTAAAACATGGTGGTTGTTGGTCAAGGAATATGAACTTTTTATATAAGATAAATGAGTTTTGGGAAATCTAATGTATAGTATAATGATTATAATTAATAATAATTGTGATTTTCAAAGTTGCTATGAGACTGATTTTAAGTGGTCTCAACACATAATAAGAAATGGTAATTATATGTCTTGATGGAGGTGTTAACTAACACTATGGTATTAATTATTTTGTATTATTTGTAACAAATCAAAGTGTTGAACCCTTGAAAATTTTACTATGTTGTATGACAGTTATATCTCAATAAAGCTATAAAAAAAAAAAAGTAGTGCAGGAACACCATCCATATATAGAGCCTAGTGGGGGAATTTGATTGTGAGCCATTATATTTTCATCCCAAACGTGATACAAATTCTGTGAGGAAAAGACATCATCAAACATTTCTTTAGTCCTGTGCTATAATTTTAACATTCTAAGAACACGGATGAAAGTTTACCAAATGCTCTAACATGACTGAATTGAAAATTTTTACTATATAACGATTTACATGTTGAGCTTAATAGGTTTTGAATATCAAATGTTATTATAAAGAATTTTATAAAATATGTGCTATTTCTAATATTTTAAATATTGAAATTATGATTTAGTGAGATAAGTTTGACTTCCAGTGATTTAAGCTTATTTAAAAACAATCTAAAATCCATAATATTTTCATATTATAGGAATAGTAATGATTATTATAGTGAATCCTTATAAATCTTAAGGAATTCAATTGAATTCCTGTTATTATACTGTTGTTATAGTCATATAAAGATTTCTTGGTGTTTGGTGTTTTTTCCTTTGAGAATTTTAAGTCATTTTCTTTATTGTCCATCTTTTGTGGTTCACTGAGAAATTTAATATTGTTAAAAATTATTATATGATTCTGCTAAGAGACATTTTAAGTAATACTATTAGGTTATTTTGGTGGTAATGTTTATTTTAAAATTATACTATTGATGGAACATTGACTTACAGCATTGTATATATTTTACACATGTAAGTTCACACCTTTATAAATATATGTTATAACATCATAAACAGCATCAAAGCACTAGTAATCCTCTGTCATAGTCCATGAGCTCTGTGCCCCCATTTCCTCACACCCCTCATCCTCTCTTTGTGGTTACCTCAATTCCGCAGTCAGGCTTCAAGGGTTTGTTTTGATTTGGTTTTGTCTTTTCTTTGTATTTTAATATGCCGTGTATGAGTGAAAGCATACAGTATTTGTCTTTGTGACTTATTTCACTTGACATAATCCCCTACATTCCATTCATCTTGTCACAAATGTCAAGATAATCAGTTTTTTAGTAACTGAGTAGATTTCATTATGTTTATATTCCACATTTTCTTTATCCATTCATCTGTCTTTGGACATAAGGTGTTTTCATGACTTGGCTTTTATTAATTATGCTTCAGTGAACACAGGGGTACATATAGCCCTTCAAATTATCAAATTAGTGTTTAGGTAGTGTGTGTGTGTGTGTGTGTGTGTTTTAAAGAGGGATTGCTGGGTCATATGGTGAGAAAGTTTTTAGAAGTTTCCATACTATCTTCCAGAGAGGCTGGATCAATCTTTATTCCCACCAACAGTGTACAAGAGGTACTTTTTCTCTGCACCCTCATCAACACTTGTTGTTTCTGACCTATTTAATATTTTGAAAGCCTTTTTGGCATGCCCTACCCCTCTGGTCCTGACTCTTCCCTTTCTGTCCCTCCTCTCTCCTGCCCTTCCATCTTCTCTCCTTCCCTAGGCTCCAGATTATAATAACTGCTTTAAAATTTTTGATAACTTCAATTTCTGGTACTTCTTGTGCTTTCATCTATTGCAATGGTCTTTTCATTTGGGCACATTTATGGGATTCTTTTCATTTTAATTTAATCGGTAAATTAATCTGCATGTGATTCATTGAAAGTAACACTGGATCATTTTACTTAATTTTCAGTGAATGACAAAAGTTATTTTTTTAATGAATGGTTCAAGTACCTATTTCAGTGTTATAAGAATATTTACCTTTTTGTTACTAACTTATCAGGATTTGTGCAATAAAGATATTCACCCTAGAAAAGGCTTTGAGAAAGAAATCAATAGAGTGGAGCTATGAGAAAAGACAAAAACTCCACTGTTATTTCTCCATTCACATTCACAACTCTTCATGCCAGACATGAGAGTTTTCCCAAATTCTGATACCAAATGCTTGGAGTTTGTGTAGACCCACAGGTTAGGGACTCAGTCTCATAAGATTTTCTGTCACTTCAGACACCAATTACAGGTAGTAGATCCCTGTGTTACCCACATATCCTGTCTCTCCTGACTACAAATCAAGTGTTCCCATAAGTGTCTCTTTGTGTTGGGTAATATGGTAGCCTTACAGAACCCAGCAAAGAGCTTACTTACTATTGCTAATTTATAACAAAGCATGTTTCAAGGAATTCAAATGAATAACCAGTTAAAGAGATACATACTACAAAGTCAGGAAGGATCTCATGGTGAGGAACTATTGTGCCTATGGCATTGGGGGTGTGCTACCCTCCCAGCAAATGGATCTTTTCATCAACCTGGAGCTCTTTAAATCCCATACTTTGAGATCTTTATGGAGGTTTTATCATATGGTCTTGAACAATTAACCTCATGCTCATACCCATTCCTCTTTCTGGAGAATGGGGTAGGGGTTCTAAATACATTGGTGTTTCTGTAACCATACCCTATCCAGTGGCTTACCAGAGTTTCCTCTTTAGAACAAAAGATGCTCTTACCACCCATCAATTTCTGTGGGATTTAGGACCTCTTTATCAGCCGTTCCTATCATTCAGAAAATTTAGGGTCTTAAGAGGTCTATGGCAGGAACTAGTGTCTAATGAATATAATGAATATAATGTATAAATATAAATGAATATAATGTATAAATATATTTATAGGTATATATCTTAGATATAATATACATTTAAATGTATTATGCATGTAATGAGAGAGATTAGCTCTATATCATTTGTCTCTTTGTCAAACCTGAAACCAGTTAGTGAATCACATCTATAATTTTATGACCTATTATGCTATGGATACATATGATATTTATTTTGCCTGCCACATTTGTGTATTCTTGCCAAAGGTGAATGAAAATAAATGTAATTTTTGAAATGCCATTTATTCAAGTATTCGAATTGAATGGAATATCAAAAATAAATATTTACTGAGGTTCAAATATTACTTTCCTTAATGATTACTTTTCTGATATTGGTTCAACTTTTATTTATCTCATAGAACTACCTGTTTTACAGACCATAAATTCAGTATGGTCTTTGGGCCAGCTGTGTCCTTACAGCTATTGACACTGTTTTGGGGAAAAAGGAGTACAGGGACTTTTTGGTATCTTGTGGCTTTTTATTTTTATTTTTTTTTTGTGGTCTCATTGCAAATATAAATGTACCTTTTTTTCTCCCCTTCCAAGAGCAGTGTGAAAGTAAGATACCTTTATACTGCCCAGTCAGCAGTTTCCATACTTCTAATTTGCTTAGAAGAATATGCCCATTTTCCCTCAGACATTAAAAAGCAAAAAATGCTATTGGAGTAATAAATAAAGGAAAAACTGGTCAGTTGATTGTTGAGGGAAAAAATCACTGGGTGTACATGCATGAGGGATATGATGTGTGCTTAACTGATATGATCATCTACATTTGGTTTGAGTAGCAATTTAAAGACAACAAGTAAATGTTAAAATGTAGAATCTGGAGAATATAACAAAGTGTTACAAAATTAATTTCTCCTTTGTGCAATAATGAAGAGATGCCTATATCAAGAAGTTAGAATTCCTGATGTGTAGTATTTAACATGGTTTTTGAAGACTAATTTAACATTTTATTGCCAGAGAATTAACTTCTAAAAGCCAGCATTAATTTCAGTCTTACATAGAGCCCATGGATTAGTAATGAAATATCAAAGGAAAACTACAGTTATCCTTAAGTGTTTTTAATGATAATAATGACTTCAAACTTGATAAGAAAATTGAAAAAAATTTACTTCCTTCCTGTATTTTTCATAACAAATGAAAGTGTACTGTGGAGAATATAGTCTTCGTTAAGATGCATTCAGAGTAGGACATGTCAGAAAATGATTCCAACTTGATTAAAATTTTCTTCTTATATTCAGTCAGCTCCTTATATTGATTTTCCAAGTGGAAAAAAATTAGAATTTTAAGCCTTTCTAAAACATTATGGAAATGTTCAAATCAGTAAACTTTAAAAAGCTAATCTGAAGATCCAAATCAGTAAGTGACAATTAAGAACCCTCCAAATCTGAGGGAAATAAATGTACTAAATGATCAGTTCTAAATGTGCCCAGATAAGGACTATCTTTGATTTCTCAGACTTTTCAAATGTATTATTTCCAGGAATTTAAATAGTGATTTAAAAAAGTTTTATTTTTTTCTATTTCTTATGGATATAAAGTAGAAGGCGATTGTGGTATATTTTAATGCTGTTTCGTATTTCAGTCTTTAAAATTTACCTACATGTTTTTGTGACTTTTTTTCTGTAGCTATATTCATACATGTAGTTATTCAATAATTTTTGTTTGAAGTGTATGAATAAAAATTAAGTTAAAGAACTAAATGAGTTCATAATAAACAGGTATCTATCACTATTATGATTAATATTTAATGCTTATTTCCAATACATTCATTTTATTTGAGGTAAAATTATTCTTTGAGAGTTTTCAGATTGAGAAAATTTTTATAATGAGCAGCTTAGGAATTTTTTTTTTTACTTTGGCACTGAAATAATTTATTTCATTTAGTTAGTATAGTTACTGTGTTGTATCCTTTCAATGCCTTGTATTCTTTGTAGTTTTCCTGTTTTTGACTTACTAGTGATTGTCTTTTATTTTTGTGAAATGTACCTACCCTGTTCTGATAACTATGAGGCCTTCCTTTGAGACTGCACTGACAATAGTCAATCCTTAAAATATTCACATTATCCTTTCATAAATTAGAAACATCACTTTACAAAACACATTTTATGGATTTAAAGATATAAAAATAGAATGATTTATATTATGTGAACAAAAAAAACCTTACTGATAAATTTTATAGTTCCAATAATTTCATCTGAGATATCTCAGATGGTATATTAAATCCCCAAATTATTTTTTAAGATGTTTTATCATTATGTTAATTTTGATTATTAGGAAATTTAAAAATTTATTGGAATACAATGAAAAGGAAATTGAAGTCTACCCACATTTCCAGTGCACAGCAATAGCCTACTTTCATGAGTATAATTGAATATTCATTAAATGATTCATTATATTCAAGTTTAATTACATATCATATGTTTAACCATTCTTCAATTATCGTTTTATCATTCCAACTTGAATGCCTAGGTAAATGTTAGAGAATTATATAAAAATCAAGAGAAGAGGAGGAATAATTTGTAGAATTAGCTGAGACATTTAGTTGAAGAGTGTCCATTATGTGCTTGGAAATGTAGTTTGAAAAAGAATTCTAGCAATGCCTACTTAAAGATAATCAGTATAGTCAGTAGTTGAAACTTTGCTCATGGGTGATATATCTGAAGAAATCAGAAGTGAAATTGCTTCTTTTCTGGCATACAATTTTGTTTTTTGTTTTTTGACAGAGCATATCATCTGTCTGCATTTCATCAGATTATAAATTAAACTTCTATTTCTGCCTCAGTTTTTTTAGGGAACATGATCAGTAGTTTATGTGTGTTATATCTGAAACAATCTTATGCTCTTGGTGGCTACAATGAATATAATAAATGCTTAGATATATAACTAATTAGCTAAGTAATATTGCTTTGACAATTTTTATCAGCTATATTATGTATGGTACAACAGTGTGGAAAATTTTCTCTCATACTTTTCTCCATTTTCTCACAGATGTTCACTGGAATATTAAAATTCTAGTGATTCTCTGAAAATGCCTTTCCTGCTGGCTTTGTTATTTCAGGATTTATTATGAATAAAATGATGACATACCATTCATAAACCTTAAACTATTAAAAATGTTGAAAATTCCTAGTGAATGACAAAGGAACTAATGAGTTATGTTTGGTTTATTCCTGTTTATGCTTTTCTTCTGTGGGCTAGACCACATAAACCAATAACAAAGCATATCCCAGGCTTTGGGAGTCTGCATATCTTCAGCTCTTCTACTATATTTATTCCTTATATTTCTCAGAATTTAATTTGGGTTAGTTTCAATATTAAAAAAAGAGGTCCATAAAATAATTACCATCTGGTTCCTGGAATCATCTGGAGTGGGATGCAGATGTAGTTTTATCATGAATCTTGTCATAGAACTTTTGTCAAAATACTGTGCTTCTTATAATTAAATAACTACTTGTTAATAGTCTTTACCAATAGCTATGAGAAAGAAATGTTGGAATATAATGTACTATATGCAATTTTCTTCCCTATTAGAAAGCAGAAGATGAAGACATTGTTCTCACACCTGATGGCACCAGGGAATTTCTGACATTTGAAGTTCCACTTAATGATTCAGGATCAGCTGGCCTTGGTGTTAGTGTCAAAGGTAACCGATCAAAAGAGAACCATGCGGATTTGGGAATCTTCGTGAAGTCCATTATTAATGGAGGAGCAGCATCTAAAGTAAGAATATGCATATGATTAACAAAAATGGTTAATTTCTCCTATTTAGAAGCATATATACTGTAGGAGAGCATAAACTGCTGTTTATCTTTGTAGGCTTATTACAATGCCCTGTGAATTAAGCTGACAGATTAATGTTAGAAACGCTTAAAGGTTTAATTGGTATTAATTTAAAAATTTTTCTATTTTCAGGGTACAGACAATAATTTCCCCACCCAATCTGTGTTGTTCTAAAGTTTAAATGATGAACAAATTAACATAAAATATATTAGTAGGGAAAAAGGCCACAATATGTATATGGAAAATATATATAACTCTAAATTCTAAAGAACAATGTGAACCAGGAAGGTTTATCCTAAGTTTAGGGAGCTAGGGAGTCAAAAAGAGAGAGTATGAAGACTTAACATGATAGACAAGAAAGGATTTCCTAAACTTTACACTAATTAAAGAGGTGATTCTTAGAGGAGACATGTTTGCTGATTAACCTACATTTGGATGAGTTCCTGCAATCTATATCCTTCTAGGTTATTGAAGGAGAGGAGCAGTTATTACTTGAATTAGGAAAAGGGAAGACTCAGGTTGTGCTGATCTCTTACTGTATTTTGGGAGTGGGAAAAAGGGGTAAAATTTTCTCCTCAACCTCAAGCGATGTCATTGCTCTTAGTCAAAATACTATTGCCAGGGCCTCCCTGGTGGCGCAGTGGGTTAAGCAATGCACTATGAAGCAAACCACACCTGCTGCAGCACAAGTTCGATCCCTGCTGCCGGCCAGGGAGGGGTCCCATATGGTGTGGCAGACCTGTCCTGCTGTGCCTGCTGCTTCCCCTCAGCAGTGTATTTCGACTGATCTGCCTGTTCTGCTACCCACTCTGTCTCTGGTGAATCCTCTCACCCTCCACACCTCTGACCTGTACCCCAGTCCTTGTATGCATAAATAAATAAATCTTTAAGGGAAAAAAAAAATACTCTTGCCAGAGTGGGGCATCTTGAGAAGAGCAGTTTTAAGAATCTTGGGGTTTTCTGATTTGGACAACTTCAAACATATACTCTGCTCTACAGAAAAGAGATGAAAATCCAAAGAAATTGTTAGGCTTAGTAACTTAATATATCATCTTAACAAAGAACAGTAAATTGTGGAGGAGTAACTAGACAAAGGAAACTAGTCTTTGAGAGGTAGTAAATTGTAGGAAGATAAATGGGAAACTAATAATTGATAAGATTTAATTAGTAACATTGGTTCTGTTCAAACTCATCAGTGCTAGTGGTAGATTTTGTTTTTCCCTTCCTAGTTTCAGAGAGAAGAGGGGATATCTTGACAAAGGGAAATAAATGCCATGACTGGTAAGAAAGGGAGAGTGAAGAGAGCATTTCTCAGTTGATTTCTGCTGAAAATGATTCTTTATGCCAAAATGCATACATTTTTTAGTGAGGCACATTCAGACTCTTAAGGAACTTTTTCTGGTTTCTATACAATCCCTCCAACCCCCATCCATGTTCAGACAACTAAAAGAAATCTCAGTGCTTTCTCATTTTTGGAGGAAGTCCATACTTTACATTTTTTGTCTCACAGAATTTATGGCCCGTATTTATTCTAGTTAAATGAAGATAATCTATGCAAAGATTTAGCTTAGGTTCTGGAACAGAGCTGCCATATACAGTAAATTTTAATCTTTTCCTCTTCTCTTATGAGTTACTCATCCTATTTCCCAGTCTAGAGAAAATTTCCTGGTTGTTTTCTGAGAGGCCATTTTTCTGCCTTGTCTAATAGCCTTGAGCTTTTCCATGTCTCCAGTCAGATTGTAAATAACCTTTCTGGGTGTCTATGGAAGCGAGAAAGTAATCACTTTGTGTCCCTTGAATTAGCATGTGATTTTGGTAAACAGATTATGTTAATGACTTGATTTACAAATGTATAAATGATTGAAATAGGCACATTCTGCAATGGCTGCTTAGACATTATTATGATAGTGTTCAATTGGGCATAATCCATTAGGATTAAAGCACTTTTTTTGTTTCCTTTTTACTTAACTAACTGGAAAGCAACTTTTTTTTCTATGACAGACTATTTAATAGCTCTTATTTTTACCTGTTTTCTTTCCAGGATGGGAGGCTTCGGGTGAATGATCAACTGATAGCAGTCAACGGAGAATCTCTGTTGGGCAAAACAAACCAAGATGCCATGGAAACCCTCAGAAGGTCTATGTCTACTGAAGGGAATAAACGAGGAATGATACAGCTCATCGTTGCCAGGCGGATAAGCAAGTGCAATGAGGTAGGAATGAAAAATAAAGAAGGGCAGTAGTACTTGAAATTATGACTGTTTTCCATCTTACTATTGAACAGTAATGGTAGATCCTGGCACATAACCTCAAATGAATATAAATTATTTTTGCTTTAATTTTATTGTGTTGTCAGTGGATTGTGATTTACTTTTTTTGTTCTATGATCTAAGAATTCCAAATTAGGTGTACTTTAATATTTTTATTGCCAACTCAACAGATAACACTGGGATCTTAAAACTGCCTCTCACTCAGACCTTTTCATGGAAACAGGGCCACACCTTTCTGCTAAGAAACAGCAATTTCTGTCTTATTACTTGAGCAGGAGAAACTGTTAAACAACAATTACTCATTTACTGGTTTATCTAAAATGGGATGACTACTACAAAGGACACAATAGGGGAGTATCTCTTATGATACTGTCTAAAGACTTTACCCTTCTGTCTCCCACCCCCACTTTTCCTTCACTGCAGTACTCTGTAGTGCACACTACATGTCCCATTATCTGTGGAGGATGAAGTTCCAAGACCCTCAGTGAAGGCCTGAAACTGCTGATGGTACCAAACCATATATGCTCTGTTTTGTCCTATCTGAATACACCTATGATAGAATCTAGTAAATAGAGTCTAATAAAATAGAATGGCAATTAAATAAATGTTATGTAAATGTAGTCTCACACTCTCTCAGAATATCTCATTGTATGTAATGTTTTCAGAGTGTTGTTGACTTCAGGTAACTGAAACCATAAAAAAAGTCACTGCCAATAACTGGGCACCATGGTAGAGAATGAATATTTTCACGTGACTGAGTGCCTGATTTTCCAGCTATACCTATTGCAGTCATGATTAATTCTAAACATATGAGGTAGTATGTGATAAGGAATAGGAATAGAGTATCCTCTCCTGAAGGGCATGAACATCTGTTTTCCCAAATAAGTAAAACCATAATAAGTAGAAACATACCTTCTTCTGTTGTTGGGCATCTCAAAATTAAAGGCAAATTATTTATAGATTTGATAATACTGGAACCTGAAAACAAAGCAAATTTCATTTACCTATTATATGTTCTGTGGCATCCAGAATGTATAATAGAATGAGTGGGCCTGACAATTTACAGAGCAAAGCTTGTTGAAAAAGCATTTTGTTGTTTTTAGTTTTAACTGATGCTCAAAACCCCACAGTTATCAATTTAGCTAAAAAAATTACTAGCGAATCATACAAACTGAAAATTACATCTGAATTGCTTATGCATTTTTCTTGATTTTAAAATCTAAGTTTAATATGTGAAGCAAAGTTTTCAGGGTATCACTATCATTCATCAAAGCCTATAATACAGTCATATTATACAACAAAAATATACTCTTGATCAATGTGTAGTCAGTATAGAAGTGTCTGTCTTTTGAAAGACTGTTGACCATTGACTTATAGTTATTTTCTAAATGGAGAATGAATTATCTGTAATTAACAATTTAATTTCCACAGCAAGTAAACAGTATAACCTTAAATTAAAATCTGTGTGGAAAATAATGGTGTATGAAAGCATTAAGTTTTATAAGTATAAATGCTAATCCTTCAGAGTAGGCTACTGGATTGTTTTTTTTTTTTAAATAGTAGCTTTTATTGATTGCTTGGTCTTTTTAATTAAGTCTAGCCAAGTGCTACTTAAAAAACTTTCAACATGAGTTTATAGGACAAGTTGTTCTTTATTAATTCTTTTTCTAAAAATGAATTATATCATTATCTATAAGATAGTATTTATTTAACTGATATTTTATAAAGCACCATTATATTCAGAAAATGTATTAAATTCTGGGAAGACAAATGAATAAAGCAGATGAAATTCCTTCTCTCACAGAACTTATATTGGACAAAAAAACACATAATCTCATTAAAAAATAATTAAACTAAATTTAACACTTTCTCAAAATTCTCCCTTAAAGGAAAAATTGATGTTAGAAGAGCACTTAAAAATAAAAAATGTCCTGAAGGTTGTATCCTGAATCCAGGCATGCTTTTGTCTTATTATTTCCCAAACAGTAACAAAGCAAACTGTGCTAACCTGAAAATGTTTGGATAAAAGCACTGATTTTATTCCCTGTTACCCTGTAAAAGACATGAAATTGGTATCCCACTGAAAAAATCTTTGTGTCTCATTTACTTCTGCATGTGAATCCTGTGAATGAAAATGATTTAAGAGAACAACTATAATAGACAGTAATACACTTTAATATTTAGTATGGTGTCATTTTCATACATTGCTGGTTATTACTGTTCTTAGGATCAAATATGCTTTTAAACAATTATATAAAAAAAAAATCTATCACAAGTGCTGTGCCTTCTTTGTATTACCAAGAAAGAGAAAACTTTTGTGCTAACAGGATGTAACTAAAGAATTCTATAAAGACAGACTATAATGGCAGCTTCCCATAAGGCATAAAACATGATTTTACTGCTGTTGAACTTATATACTACCTCTGGAAAACCAGCTTCCTGAATTATCAGTGGGATATGTGTAAATTATGTTACAGTAAATATTGATAGAAGAAAAGTGTGTCTTGGTCATGAATGAACCCTTACTTCAGACTAATGTGCCTGAGTTCTTTCTTTTTGGCTCTGTCAATCAACTGTGTTGTCTAGTCTTTGCACTATCACAAAATTATACTTTAGTAACTCATCTTTGAGTCAAGGATTTGCATAATTAATGTATAGCTACAGATGATGAGAATTAGCAAAGGAAATTTTTCTTTTGTACTTGCTCAACATCTGTACTTGCTCTTCACTTATATATGGGTAATACTGTATATTTTCTTAAAATGTTTTCTTTAGAAATTAATCTCCAACTCTCCACACTAGGTATCATCTTATTTCACTTCTATTTATCCATATACAACACATTTGAAGATAATCTCTGGAACCCATTGCTCAGTCATATTTCTTTCTGCTCTAATTCCACTTTTCTGATTTATTTGTTTTAATTAGTGTTCCTCAAAGCTCTTCCTACACTGTTTTTTCTTACTCCCATGTTGCCTGGTGATTTTCATTACCTGGTTTTCGGGTACCATTTTATTATGGTGAATCTGTAACCCTCTTTCCAGCTCAGAACTCTATTCTTTTTTTTTAATAATATAAAATATTTTAAAATTTACATATACTTGCCATCAATTCTAATCTCCATGTATTCCCCATCACCATCTCACCAGTGCACCATCACCTCAGTCCCTCGTGCTCCCATCTTCCCTCAACCCTCCCCTCCCCACCAGGTGTCCCCAGTCTGTCCTTG